>JAJLRX010000269.1:0-51749 GCA_030567275.1 Hanseniaspora lachancei | reverse complement strand
GGCTGAAGAATCAAAATGATGGCTTCAAAATAACTGTGTTGTTGGTCATTCAGAACTTGTACAAACTGGAAGATAACCTAAATGAAGGCTTTTTCTTTAATGGTGACATGAAGATTTTCTTGATTCAAATCTTCTTTGAGAATTTTTGGACCAGACAAACTGCTCTTTCATCAACAAAATTGATCAACACCGTTCAGTATACCACAAATGTGATGTCAGAAAGAGTCAAATTAGAACTTCTGTTTGATCATTTTATAGAATGCCTGAAGGATAACTTGGAGGCATTAAGGGATATGGTTGCCTGGGGGATTGTGAAAATGTTAAACTTTCAAAAGGATGAGTTTTTAATCATTAAGGAAGAAACAGAAAGAAGACTTATCGATGCCTTGTTGGTGAGTTTCCAAGATCAAAGCACAGATAACCAATGTTACGTTAGATGCTTTGATATGTTAGCATTGAAGCTAGGCAGTAATTTCAGGCCGTACTTGCTGCCTATAATCAGTACTTGCTTGCAGTTGATGAGTCACAAGAACTCAACAATGAGAAAAAATGCAGCTAATTTAGCGTCAAGATTGGTCAAGACGTGTAAAGCCAACAATGAACAAGGACTCATATACAAGCTTGGAGTTGTGTTTTATGAGAATCTTGGTGAGCCTGTTGGTGAGGTTTTGCAATACGTTATCAAGTGTATACATGAGGTGTTAATATCAGTTGATGACATAAAGAAATTGGAACCTCCAGTCACTCAGCTGTTGCCTGCACTAACACCCATACTGAGAAATCCTTTTTACGGAGTTTCATATAACTTATTGAATATCATCACACTAATCTCAGAAACTTGCTCGGACATGATCCCTCCCAGAGAATGGAACAGAATCTGTAGTGAGCTTTTGGAGATTTTTAAGACTCCAATCAAGGATCTTCGTGTCAAGGCAAATGACACCTTTGGGGTTATTGCTGCCGGTGTGGGTCCTCAGGACATCATCGTTACCCTGCTGAATAACTTGAAAATGTCTGAGAGACAAATTAGACTGTGTTCATCCATTGCACTGGCCATCGTTGCCAAGTCCTGTGGAACATACACGGTTCTTCCTGTATTGCTAAAGGAATACGGCGCTCCCGATACTAACATCAAAAACGGTATACTGAAAGCATTGGCCTTTATGTTTGAGTACGTTGAGAATGAATCAAAGGACTATTTGTATTTGATTGTTCCAATGGTTCAGCATGCGCTCACAGATAGAAATGTTGTTTTGAGACAAACCGGAGCAACAGTAGTAAGATCACTTTCTGTTTCTTGTAAAAATTGCGGAAATGAGAATGTTTTTATACATTTCCTAAGCTTGTTGATTCCAAATATCTTTGAAACATCCCCACATGCCATTGAAAAGATCAGACTTGCCATTGATGGATTGCGTGTTAGCGTGGGCACAGAGCTTCTGATGCAGTACATGTGGGCTGGACTTACTCACCCATCCAGTGCGGTTAGAAACGCTTACTACGCTGTGTATAATGGGATTGAACAGGAGGAGCAAGAAAGACTTGTTCCGTTGTATCCAATCAATGATGTTCCTGAACTGAACTTGTTTTTATAGTAACTTGATATATATTATTCAGAATTTTCTTCTTCATCTTCATCTTCGTCATCTTCTTCGTCACTATCTGTTTCCTCTTGATATACAATCTTTCGCACAACTTTCTTTTGAGGAGCTTTATAAACATTGTCATCAGCAAAGAAATCCTCCATGGTTTTCAACTTGTAGTCTTTTTTATTTTTCACAGAAACGAATTCTTCCTTTCTTTGCAATCTGGTATGGCCACTTGAACTTCCCTTAATAGATAAAGGTGTATCATTGATTAGATTATGATTTTGGTAATCCTTAGATGAGATGCTAACATTCTTTTGTTCAAAGTTATTAACCTTGGCTGTCATTTCTCTTGCATTGGTCATATCTTGACACCCTTCGAAGTCTATGGCCTTCAAGCTCTTGCTGACATAGATTGGAATGCTTTCACTCACATCCATGTAGTTCAAGACCATTTTTGGAGCTTGTAAAATCAATTGGCTGATTTCCTTCCCACACTTGTTCAAGAGCCCGCTTAAGTACCTACCTCTGTCAGCAATTTCGTAGTCGGAATCAAATTTGGATAGGAAAACAACATCATTGAACATCTTTTTGTAGATGTTATCATCAGGTTCGGCGCCTTCCATTGCACCTTTGTAGTTAGTATACAGCTTTGCAGCCAGAGTTAAAACTTGAAGCTTCACTGGAGAACTCTCATAGGCAAAAGTGGGCATGATTTTCTTCAGCAACTCTGAGCCAAGCTTTAGGTTCAAAAGAGAGTAATCAGCAACTAGCCACACAATTCCAGCCTTTGTTTCTGGAAACAAGCCATCGCCAAATATCTTTGAGTCCTTGTTGGATTTCATCAACAGAGCCTTAGTCAACAAATAAACAGCAGGTAAGTTGTCCTCGACTGAGTTGTTTGAAGTGATCACTCTTAGCAAGGAAAAGGCAGCATTGTTAACTTCAGGATACTTTTTGCAAGAGGAATCCTTCATGAAGTTGACCATCCACCCCATAGCCTTCGTGTTAAGTGAGTTATTGATTTTGCAACACTCAATTATCCCATATAACGCATTGGCTCTAACTTTTGGAGAGAAGTTGATGATTTTGGCATATTGTTGCAAAAGGGAAAAGACTTCAAGAGCATTTGAATCATCCACATTCGAAACTATAATTTGAAGCTTCAAGACCTGACTTATTTCAGTGTCTCTAAAGCTGGACAGTCCAAAATGTTTGTAATGGTTGGCAAATATTTTTTCTAAGTTATAAGCCGATGATGATGAAACTTCCAAAATGTGTTCTAATATCAAAGTGTAGGCATCATGAAAGTCATGGTTCATAGCTATTAGGTTCAGAAATGCATCCACAATGATTTCTTTATTTTCTGTTGATCTGCATGCAATCAATGTCTTCAAAGCTCCAAAAGTCTTGTTACTTGAGGGGGTTTCTATAAGGATTTTCTCCAAAGCCCTGATGTACAAAACATAATCCTCTGAGTCTGGAGGAGTATATTTTGAGTTGTAGAGATTCAAGATTGTCATCAGGTCATCAAAACAGTAGTCTTCGAACAAGTCCATATCATTGACAAATCTTCTATAGTATCCATGTAGCATGGTCAACATATCAATATCCTTGAGAATCAAGTCCTTCAATAGGGACACGCAGGAAGAGACCACTTCGTAGTTGGCATCTGTGATAATGTCCTTTATGATCTCACACAGGTCTTCATTGGTAATACCATTTTGTTCCCAGCAAGATCTGAAAGTCAGGGCAAATGTTCTTCTCACCATGGGATCAAAGTCCCTCAACATTTCCTTGGAGAATTGAAGAATCAGGGGCACGGTGGCCTTTGACTTGAACTTTGAAAGCACAATCATGGCCAGTTCCCTCGCATGTGGGTCTGTGTTGTGGAGTAGTTGCTGGACGGAGTTCATGGCAAGGTATGCGGCAGAGGCCTCGTCAAGAGGCATGTAAGTGGTCAAGAAATTGAAACAAAGCTTCTTGGTCTTCATGTCCTGACAGTTGACATTCTTCAGCACATATGTGTACACGCCCATAGCCTTTTCATTGGTCAGCATCCCAGTCCCCATCTTGTACGTAATGGCCTTCATGGCATTCTTCAGCTTAACTTCGTTGTTTGAGTCCAAAAGCTCCTTTATCTTCTTCATGGACATTTTCTTCAAGTCAGTGCTTGACAAGGCAGAAGAGCCTGCTCCTCCAAGTCTTGAGGATGCAGCAAACCCAACATCCTCCAATGTTAAGTCTTTCAAGTTGTACAGAGTTGATTGTAACATATAATAGTTTGGTTTTAGCTTTTGTTTATATCTTTGGAATTAACCAAAAATGAATGAGTGGTAGATTGCCCTGGTGGTGACTTTCCCCCTTATGAAAACCTTTTTTGATTTTTTTGATTTTTTTTTTTTTTCTTTGGGGAAACGGAGATTAAGAGCAAGATACAGTAACGACCTACGTCAATCGCCAACAGAACTATCGAAATAAAATCATGTTGAGCTAGAAATATAATGACAAAAGCTTATATAAGAAATGAGGCAGTGATAATCAATGTACCTAAGGTGTTATGGATGTAATTTAGATAGTCCACAAATGTGAGCAGTTGATTATATTCCATTTGTAGTTTTTCCGATAACTTTGATAAACTAGAGAGTCTCATCTTCCGTGTGAGTTCTATGATTTGTGGCTCTTCTTGAATGTTCAAAAAAGACAGATTGTCAATGATTATTGCTGTTAGATTGTACTTCGTGATGTCTAGTTTCAGTATATCACTGAAGAGACATATCATTGATGATGGAGAAGACAGGTATAGTCTAAAGAAATCCAGTAACTTGAGGAATGTTGAGTTGTCTTTACATTCAACAAGCTGCAACATCTGCAATAAGGAAACTCGAACAATGGTGGTGTTTCCGTCTATCTCCACAATGTTTTGGAAGACTGTGTTCTTGTTGTTATTAACTAGGCCATTCCAAGTGGACGCTATGTCGAGTATGATGATCAAATGGTGTAAATCAAACTGCTTACTAAGACTTGATTTGTTGTTGAGAAGATCGCCTATCATTTCCTGCAATTTCTGTATGATAAACTCTTGATAATCAAAATTTGTTCCATTTTTTAGCGTTATGTGTGTGAAATGATTCAGGTTTGACTTACTTGGAAAAGAGATATGGAAATTGCTGTTATGTGTTACAAATACTTGCTCTTGGTTTACAAATGCTTGCTCTAGCTTCAAGTCAAAAACAGTATACTTCTTAAACTGTATGATATCATTGAGCTCATAGAAGAAACACTTTTCAAGGATCTCCATTATGGTATCCTTGTAAGTTGATGTCTTTCTGTCGTAATGATCATGAACCGTTTTGTGGAGGAGTGAATCTTACATTCCAGTGTGAGGTTGCCCTTAAGTCCGTCACCAATGCTGAGGAAAAAAGCAAAAAAAAAAATTATCCAGAAGAAAATATTTGCCACCAAAAGTTTCATAGGAGAATTTTATTACTTTTGGCGATGTTCTTGCATGAGTTGATGTAACAACCGTAAGAAATAACCATAACTATACTTATCGATACCTAATGGACAAGGACAAGAGTGAACCTATCAAGCACATCTCTAAACGTAACAGCTTTTTGCCCACTCTCAAGTACTACTATAGATCAACATGTTCCCTGTTGTTGTTGGGAACATGTGCCTTTTATGGTATTTTTGCCTCTCTCTACTACAACATCAAGGGAACTAGGCAGCTGGGTCAGTATGCAACTGCAAAGGCTTATGCTTTCGTCATGAAGAAGTGTCTTGGAATTAATGTGAAGGTTGAAGGAAGAATGTACTTGGAGAATAGTGCGCCTTGTATATTCATAGCCAACCATCAATCAGCACTGGATATTCTGGTTCTGGGTGAGACATGGCCGAGAAAGTGTGTTGTTACTGCCAAGAGAGCCCTGCAGTATGTACCCTTCCTGGGCTGGTTTATGACCTTGAGTGGGTGTTTGTTTTTGGACAGAGCTAATAGAACCAAAGCTGTGGGGACCTTGAGCAAGGGTGTCAAGGAAATTGTTGATATAAAGGGCTCCATATGGATGTTTGTGGAAGGGACAAGATCTCACACCACCAAGCTGGAAATGCTACCTTTCAAGAAGGGTGCTTTCTGGTTGGCCAAGGACAGCAACTTGCCCATTGTTCCAGTGGTTGTTAGCAACACATCAACAATCCAAAACTCAAAGTTGAAGATTTTCAACCAAGGGACAATCCATGTGAAGGTTCTAGAGCCTATCTCATTAACTAAAGTTGAGTCCAAGGAGGACATGAACGAATTTGTTGAAAAGGTAGAAACCTTGATGGTTAATGAATTAAGAGAAAATGTGGGTTATTCCACCCCATACAAGCCTGACACAGGGCTACCAGTTGAATATGCCTCCTAGTTATATATGTACCTTCTTATATATATTTAAAGTGTGTAATTGCTGTGGGAGAGAGCGAACAGATTGGGGTTATAATGTATGCTTTAGCGATGATGTTCCAAAGGAGAGGTGTACCGTTGATCTTGTGGCTGTCTTTTTGTGGGCGCCACGTGACTGGATCATGGCTGGGTCAAATTTTAACTTTTGACAGCACAAAGGGGGGGAAAATTTTTCATCAGAGATTCTTTCTTTTTTTTTTTTTTTTCTGAAAATCGATGTTGTTCTCTCATCAATGGAGTTATACAGTGAACTATTCAATAGAAAGCATACACAGATTGAGGTGAAAAGCATACATCAACACCAAAAAAAAACACAAGTATCTATATAGCAGAGTATTCCATAGAATCTCAAAGTATATAGCTACATATACATTTACTATATATTCTGTGGATGAATCTAAGATGAACAATCAATACAATACTCTTGGAAGTAGCATGCGCAATATAGAAATGAACAAGCCAAATACGCTGAAAGGCATTGAACACGACTCTCCTTTGGGCAGGGGCTCTGTGCTGCCAAACAAGGTTATTCTACCACCAATCACACACCAAATGACCAGCCAGCATGTCATACAGCCACATGCGAATCCTTATAGATACCATCAAAGTGCCAGTTCATCTGAGTCGTCATTATGGAGCAAGCAACGGCCAATGGACTCCAAACGTGTTTTGGGAAGCTACGGCAGCAGCATGGATGACTCGTTTGCAGCCGCAAGGCTGGTTGTGAATTTTAGCAACATGCAGCAGGGATACAGCATGAGCCTGCCTCCGGTAGGAAACATAATAGCAAAAAAGACGGGAACGGATGAAAAGCCAGTCAAGGAGCTCAAAGCGGAAACGCACGTGCCGAAGATCAAAAAGACAAAAAAAGTGAAGACCAAGGAAAGGTGTATGGTGTGTTTTGAGATGTTTTCGAACTTGAAGACACACTCAGCACTGCACATGGACGTGGAAAAGCGGCCATTCAAGTGTCTGTTCTGCTCACGAGGGTTTGCAAGAAACAATGATCTCCAACGACACCAAAGAAAGCATCTATTGGAAAAGAACCTGGAGGGAAGCACAGTCATCAACAAGAAAATAAACAGCAAGAACGTGTGTGCAACTGAGCTTGGCTTCAAGTGTCCCTTCTACGAAAACAAGGAGGAGTTGCAGATGTTTGCGAGCGACAGCATGGATGAGGAGGACTATGTGCCTAAGAGGTGCCACTCAACAGGAATATTCACGAGATGTGACACTTTCAAAAACCATCTGAAGGCACTGCACTTCAGGTATCCCAAGGGAACAGTGAGAAAAAATAGAAACAATGTGTCTGGGTACTGCAAGCACTGCTCGATGCACTTTGAAAACTGTAAAGTGTGGGCTGATGAGCATGTTTTGAAGGGGAAGTGCAACAACAATAGGCCATTCAAGAATTACATGCTTGTCAAAACGATCCCCATAGAACGCGTCAAGAAGAACGAGAATGTAGTTGTTGTTGAGTCTTCAAGCCAAGAGGCTCGTGTTCCGACCTCAGCAAGTGTCCTGGACCTGAACAATCTGTAAAGCAGGAGAAGGAGCTGGCTTATTTTTGTAATAATGTATGTATTACTTTGTTTAATGGATGGCGATATGCCTTTGTTGTAGTTGAAGAGCTCAAATTCGATTTAATTTTATGTGCATTGCCAATGCATTTTCGCCTATAAATGGATATAATGCCAATTGCTCCTTTTTTTAGATAATTTGAGCGGTGATGTTCTGTTTCGCGATTTGTGGGAAAATTACGAACTGTTCTTAAAGACATCTTCAAAATACGTAGAGCATTGCCCTTCAGAGTATAGCAAAATAACAGGTTGAAATTTAAGTGAAACCAAAACCCTTATTGTTCCTTATGCACTATTCATCCAATCAAAACGGAATGTTTTTTTTTTTTGTTGTTGTTATTTTGCCCTACATAATTGGTGCCACACTAAATGGATATAACAAGTTTCCGTTCCACCGTTTTTTTTTCTTAGCAGCGTGGGAAACTCGTAATTTAACATTATTTCCCCCCAATAAAAGCAAGAAAAGTATCCTCATTTTTTTTTCATGCAGTGCAATACAGTATGCATGAATCTCCTTATTGCATTTTGTGAAGCCAGCACCTAAAAATGGAATTAACCGAGGATGCATTCTATTGTATTTTCATACCTAAAAAAAAAAAAAGAAATTTTCACAGTCAAGGCTCATTTCTTGTATCAGGATTGTATTGTGTTTTTCTTACATACACAGTTTTGCTCTCAAGAGAAAGTACCACTAGGTGTGGATATAATCGGTTATCGTTCATACGTTCGAGATCAAAAAAAAAAAGAAGCTTGAATTTGGTTTTTCTTGTTCATTTTTCTTGAGTGAAAAAATTTTTCAAGAGATTTCTGAAGTGTGTTATCAATTGGGAGGATTTTCCTTACATCTGGTTTTTTTTTTTTGTTTTTTTTGGTGATTTGTTGCAGCATTATAAATTCAGAGCCTTCAAGTAATGAATGTATCTTTAAGTTTTTTTTGTTGGGTTTTGTTCAAATCATTATAGAACATGATCATCATATGATAGAAAACATTATCCTTTTTGTCTTGTTATAATCTAAATATAAGTACATAAACAAAAAGAAGTTTAATTTTTCTATCTACAACCAATAAACAAACACTCAACTAGTAAATAATCACAGGCATCATCATAATTGCTATTCGTCAATTTCATTACACCCTTGATCTTGAAAGAAACAATTATTCAACAAGAAATATAATACTCATATTTCCATCCAAAAATTAAAAAAAAGTTAACGGATCGTTTCTTATCCTATACTTACCGTCATTTGATATTTTTCTTTTACTTTTTTAATCTCATTCTGTCTGTTCATTTATCAGATTTCACTAAGATAAGAGACTCAAAAAGAAAAAGATAATAAAAAAATCAATACCTTCATTTCCTTGTTTATTTCATTCATAATTTGTTATTATTAGCTTGCCTTTTTTTTTTTTTTCTTTCATCATACAAAAGGAACAACAATTAATCAAAAGTTAAATATTACTAGTGTATCAGTACCATAGCATCAACAACATTCAATTTAAAAAAAAAAAAAAATATACTTTGTTATTATTGAAAAGCAAAAAACCTACTATATCATCATACTCTTATTCTAGCATTTACATTATAAATCAAAAGAAACAAAATAATGAATGTCCCAATGACTGAAAATAAGTCCCCTATCAACACTTCAATGAAAAAAAAAGTCAATTCTTCAGAAATGGAATCCAGAAAGGTGTTTGCCAAATACTGGTCCACTGACGGTGTTTTTTACTATTGCATGGAAATCAACAACATTTCTGTTTGTAGAAGATCCATTGACTCATTTGTTAATGGCACAAAGCTCTTGAATGCTGCTAAGCTTACCAGAGGAAGAAGAGACGGTTTGTTGAAGAAAGTTGCTGACAAGTTTGTTGTCAGAAATGGTATAGCTCCATTGAGAGGAGTGTGGATTCCACTTCACGTTGCACAAGACTTTGCGAGAATGGAAAGCATCGAGGATGTTTCATACCCGCTGCTGGAGGAGAACTTGGAGGATGCATTCAAGAGTAATCCAGATTTTGTAAAAGCCATCAACAAGAAAATGCAAAAATTTGAAAAAAAATCCGTTTCCTTGCAAGATACTTTGGAATGCACAAAGACCAATTCCGTTGATAACACAGAAGACATCACGGACTCATTGAAGGAAAGCATCACTACTGAATCCTTAATGAAGTTTGTTGAGTCAACCCAACAGGAAAATCCAAGATTGAGCCACCCGTATCCTGTTGACAGCATCATCAAGTCAAATCCACTTGCATTCAAATCAAGTACATCTCAAGTGGACTTGGGCAGCATTAAGGATACAGATGCAAGCTTTAGCAAAATCTCGATGGATGAAAGTGTGGCTCACAAGGACACGGCAAGCTCCACAAGAGTGATGACACCAATCAACAGGGTTGTTAATGCCAGCATCAACAGCTTCAGCGCTCCTAGCACGGACATTGCAGGTAATGCAACTGCTAGAACAGTTGTGAACACCCCACACATGTACGGCTACTACAACATGGACCCTGTGAAGCCTCCATTTGATGTCAACTTGATGAATGCACACATCTACAACTCATCAAGACTGAACCAAGGCAGCTTTGTTTACCAGCAGCCAGCAAGCATGTTTGGAATACCCCCATATGCAAATTTCCCCGCAGATGACCACTACAAGAGAATGTATGGGTCTCCAATGCAAAAGGGCTACATGGGCTATGTACCCGGCCCACACGACGAGATGGTGCATCACCAACATCCGTACATGATGCACTACATCAACCACCAGAAACAGTACGAAAAGTAAACGTTTCAAGTATATTACATATACACATATATCATAAGCACGTTATTTCGAAGTATAGAAAGGAAACTATACAATATTATTTTTGAGTTCTTTTTTTTCTTAATTTTTTTTGTATTCTTTAAGTTGTATATGGATGGAAGTCTTGTGACTTGAGCATTCATATGGTTGATAATATTTTCAAAATATATTTTTTTTTTTTGGAATTGGATTTTTCGTGTTTTGTGTTTGTTTTTATTTTTATTTTTTTTATTTTTTATTTTTTGAAAAGCTTATTCTAGCATTTTACTGGATGAAAATAAACGCAAATCATGGATGTCCCCCAAAACAACAAGGGAAATGTCGTTAGAGAATGATTTGAAGCTAGAAATCAGACAGAACAAGGAATACATCAGCAGTCTCCTAGAGCAAAACGAGCACCTGAACAGCATGCTTGAAAGTCTCAAGAAAAGACAAGCCAAGGATGAGCTAATCATTCCGTCACTAAGAGCCAAGATGAAAAAGTACTATGACCTATACCACAGCCAGGTGGAGAGCATGAAGCAGATGGAGGAAGAAAACAAGCAGTACAAAGAGGAGGTGTGGAGCATGCGAGAGGATCTCAAGCAGATGGAGACTGAACTGGTGGCGTTGAAAGAAAAAGCCAGTGGCAACAAGGATGAAAACTTGGTTCAGGAGAACAACTCTTTGGTATTGAAAGTGGAAAGTTTGAACAAGAAAATTGAGCAGCTAGAGCAGGAAGTTAAGAGCGTTAAGCAAAGCAAGGAACATGTGCATGCACGCAGCCGTGTGTCCTCTGTGGCAAACAGTAATAGCACTTTTTTGAAGGAGAACATCCATTCAGATAATGGGTTTAACGAGACCAACCTGTTGCTTCAGCAGACTGATGAATACATGAAGCGACCAGAAGAAAAAGAGGAAGAGAAGGATTTGATAGATGACTTGGAAAAGGTATTAAGAACATACCAAAGGAAGTTTGACGAGGAGGATGCAAAGAAAAAGAGAATTGACGAGACGTTTAAGCTATTTGAGAGGATCAAGACGCGCATGATGGACAAAGAGGAAAGTCCCACAAGGATCAATGAAACGCCTGTGAAACTCAACAACCTCGAAAGGAAGATTGAGAGCATCAGCGAAACCTTGAGCAAGCTGGTGGAGAAAAGGGAAACAAGACCCAAGAAGCCATGCATGGCAAGTACCATAAAAAGGTATCCAAAGCTAGACTTGGACGATGTCTCGGTTAATGATTCGCAGATGGATGTGTTGGGACACAGAAAGGGCTCTGAGGCTGAGCAAACGCAAGTGAAACACAACATCATAGAGCGCAATGTGAGCAATGCAACATCAAGAACATTGAACAGTGTGAGAACAGGTATGGATACATTGAACAAGATCTGTGCTGAGTTTGAAGGCCGTGAGGTGAACATTGATGAGCTTGTTGAGAATCATTGATAAAACGGATATATAGCAAGTCATCTTTTAAATTTTTTTTTTTTGGTTTCCGCATCTACAAAAAAAAAAGCCCCATATTAGGTAATTTTCTTCCAATAAAAGTAGAACATTAAATTATCGATTTGTATCAAAAATAAAAAAACAAGAGAATCCATATTGATATTTATTATTAAGGGGTAATAATGAATGACGATCTATTTGATGAGATGCTGCTGCTGTCTCCTGAGCAAGTGAGCTACAACGAGGGGTATGAAGAGGGACTTTCAATCTCGAAGCGGAGGAATGTCCAAGAAGGTCGTGAGTATGGTGTGATGATGGGGTATCAGAGTTTTCTGGTTGTGGGTCAGATCCAGAGCATAGTGGAGCATCTTTTGGCCACGGAGACACTGTTGAATGGCGGCATGAGACGGGGCTGTGACGAGATATTGTCACTGCTGGCGCAGATCAGGCCATGCAACAACGAGGACGACAAGGTGCAACAACACATGGGCATCATGCACAAAGTCAAAAACAAACTGAAGCTGATAATGATCATGCTGACGAAGTACGAGAAGTCTTCGCTGACGTATGAGCAGATAGAAAGGGTTTACAATCAAGTAGGGAATGGATTGATACCAGGGAGGGTGGAGGAGAAGGTGAGCATTGATGCTGAGTGGTGATTGAATATGATATGTAAATGTTTTTAATTATTGTTTTTTTTTTGCTATCTTCTCATTATAAATTGTATAGCTTACACTTCACTCCATTGACATTAAAGATTCAAGATCGATGGATTGTGGTTTGTGTGATTTTTTTTTGGGGGGGTGTGATGACCTCTCGTAAGATAACTCTGGTCGATTACCCTTTTGGGAAAGACCGGCAGAAGCCGTATCACCGATGTATTTCCCTCGTATATAAAAATCTCAAAAAGCTGAGAATTCATTTTCAAAAAAAAAAAAAAAACAAGGGGGAAATCGAGAAAAACCAAAAAAAATGACAGGAAAAATTTTTTCTTTTTTTTTACTTTTACTTCAATCTTATAGTGATGATATTATTTCTGTTTTCTTTTTTGAAAAAATAACAATATTGGAAATTTAAATTTCAATATCAAATAAATGAACGAAAATTCCTAATGTTTTGTAAGTACATTTAATCTTTGAATATATCACCTTTTTTTTTTTTATCGGTAATTCTTAATATCTTAACTCTCTTATATTTAATATTAACTATATATAAATAAACAGAATCATATTCAACCCTAACAACAAAAAAACATACACAACAAAAAGGTATAATTAAATATTTGTCTTTTTTTTTTATTAATATAAAGAGAAAACCAAAACAAAACAACATAGTCACTATGTCAGTTGAAACTATCATTTCTTCAGATACATTTGTATCACACAACTCTATTGAAAAAACACTGGAAAGCGCCTCAAGCTACTTCCAAAGCATTTCCATATGGAAAGCTGTTGTTACCTTTATAATCATTGTTTTGGTTTACGACCAAGTTTCCTACCAGCAAAAGAAGGGCTCCATTGCTGGTCCTAAATACAAGGTGTGGCCAATCATTGGGCCGTTCTTGGAATCCTTGGATCCTAAGTTTGAGGAGTATAAGGCCAAGTGGGACTCTGGTGAGCTTTCATGTGTCTCCATTTTCCACAAGTTTGTTGTCATTGCCTCCTCCAGAGACTTGTCAAGAAAGATCTTCCAATCTTCCAAGTTTGTCAAGCCTTGTGTTGTTGATGTTGCTGTTAAGATTCTAAGACCTTCTAACTGGGTTTTCCTGGACGGTAAGGATCACACCGACTACAGAAGATCCCTAAATGGGTTGTTCACTCAACAGGCCCTATCCCAATACTTGCCATCCCAAGAAATTGTTATGGATAAGTACATAGACCACTTTGTCAACTTCTCCAAGGACAACAACTACAAGCCTCAAGTCTTCTTCCATGAAATGAGAGAAATCATGTGTGCCTTGTCCTTGAAAGCCTTCTGTGGTGACTACATCACTGAGGATCAAATCAGAAAGGTTGCTGATGACTACTACCTGGTCACTGCTGCTTTGGAACTAGTCAACTTCCCTATCATCATCCCTTACACCAAGACCTGGTATGGTAAGAGAGTTGCTGACATGACCATGAAGATCTTTGAAGGCTGTGCCCAAATGGCCAAAGACCACATTGCCGCTGGTGGTGAATCCATCTGTGTTTTGGATGCCTGGTGTAAGCTGATCCATGACTCCAAAAACTCCGACTCAGAGGATGCCAAGCTTTACCACAGAGAGTTCACCAACAAGGAAATGTCAGAGGCCATCTTCACATTCTTGTTTGCTTCCCAAGATGCTTCCTCTTCATTGGCCTGTTGGTTGTTCCAAATCGTTGCTGATAGACCAGATGTTCTTGCCAAGGTCAGAGAGGAGCAAATGGCTGTTAGAAACAACGACCCTACAAAGAGATTGTCCTTGGACATGATTGATGAAATGCACTACACAAACATGGTTGTCAAGGAAACCTTGAGATACAGACCTCCAGTCATCATGGTTCCGTATGTTGTCAAGCAAGACTTCCCAGTCACCCCTACATACACAGCTCCAAAGGGATCCATGTTGATCCCGACTTTGTACCCTGCCCTGCATGACCCTGAGGTTTATGAGCAACCTGATGAGTTCATTCCTGAAAGATGGGTTGAGGGCACAAAGGCCAGTGAGGGTAAGAAGAACTGGTTGGTCTTCGGTACTGGTCCACATGTTTGTCTGGGTCAAAAATACGTCTTGATGACCTTTGCTGGTTTGTTGGGTAAGTTCGCCTTGAACACCAACTGGAAACATGAAGTCACTCCTTTGAGTGAATCAATCAAGGTCTTTGCCACAATCTTCCCTAAGGATGATTTACTACTAAGCTTTGAAAGAAGAGACCCATTGACTGGTGAAACCATTGCTTAATAAAACAATAGTATATATCATATTTAACATTAACAAAAAGAAACATTTCTTTGAATTTTTCAAATTGCTTATGCGGCTACAAAGAAAATAAAATAAATATAAAAGCAAAAAAAACATTACATTTGTTATATATTCTCTCCTATGAAAATGTTACTTTTTTACCTTGGAATTTAACGTTCTTAGTCTTTTCCTCTTGTAGTCTCTTAGCTTCCCAAGAAGGATGGAATTCTTTAGTGGCATATTCCTTGGCCTTTTCCATTTTGGCACGTTGTCTGTCCTTGTATTCCTGTTCCCTTTCAAGTCTCTTGAACACTCTTTCTTCATAGGCCTTTTGTCTTTCCAGTTTGTTGGCCGTTTCCTCCTCAATCTTCTTTTGAACATGGTTGGCTGATCTCCCGTATTTCTTTTCCCATATCAATCTTCTTTCTCTTTGTCCCCTTCTGTTTTTCTTTTTCTTCTCAGGCTTTTCTTTTTGTATTTCTCTTTCAAGTTCCTCCTCTGATTCAGCATCATAAGTGTCTACAAACCCATGCTCAAGTTCCGGCAAGTTACTTCTGGTAGCGGTGTACTCTTCCTCATCATCCGAGTGTCCTATCATCTCGTCGTATTGGGCATAATCATCATTGTTGGTTTCAGACTCCTTGTACTCATCACGGTCTATGCTGTGTTCCTCATGATCATTCTTTGCTGATGACTCAGCTCTTTCAACCTTCTTGGATCCTCTGTTGATATTCAAAAATACATCCATACCATCCTCAAACTCAGACATGACCAGCTTCAGGGATTTGTCCTGGTACAGCTTTGATATGACTTTGTTGTGTTCTTTACTCACCTTCGAAAGGTCATCCAACTTCTTGACTTTCAAATTCTTTTCTAATTCACTGATCATGTCTTCTTCTGTGATCCAATCTTCATAGTTCTTGAACGGATTGGCTACAGCGTTTTCATCCATTTCAGTTAGATCTTGTCCGTATTCAGCTGTGTACTTCTTGAACTTCTTTTTCAATGATTTCAAGAATCTGTTCAACACCAGTTGTTTCAACACAGTCTTGTCTTCATTGGCCATGTTATCGATTTTGCCATTGAACTTTAAACACAGTCTATACAGTTTCTTGCTTAGAATTTCTCTTTTCAGAGTTGTTAATTCCTCAAATAAGCTGTCCAAGGTAACATTCTTTAGCTTCTTTTTGTTTTTCAGACTGTTCTTGGAGTTCTTGTTTGCATTCTTGATAAGTTTTGTAGTATGGAATCTTGGATTGAAGTAACGCAATGAGAAGTTCAATTTATGGTATTGAAACTCCTTGTTATCCAACTGAAACAACAGATTTTCTTTAGGCATGGATACAGTGTATCTCAATAGTTTGGGTTGTTTTTTTTCTTGTGGTTATTCAGGTTTTAACTTTTTGCTATTGTGTATGAAACCTCATCGTCAATTCATACCAGAAATCGAAGAAAACCTAAAAATCGCAGGAAATAGTTTAAGGACGACAAAAAAAAAAAAAAAGAAATTCTCGGAGAACGTCTTGATTGTCATTTATTTCCTTTTTCGTAAATCAATAGACAAAAGACACTATACGTTAAGAATACATCAAATATGTACAATCAATGATTAAAGCATATATGAAGCAGTTATAACTTTACAAGAAACACAGAAGTAAATAAGACGGATAGAGAGACTGTAATCAAGGAATCGCTTACGAAGAATCGTCTATGAAAGAAAAAAATGAATTAAAATCAGACTGACATGCAAATCGTTTATTTTTAATAGCTTTATCATGTAAACCAAGGAATCACAACCAGGTTGTAATCTCTTGAAACATTATCAACAAATGTATTAACATCATTTTGAATCCATTTTTTCCTTTCCGATATGAAAGAAATGAGTTGGCAGAATAAATACAGAAAGAAGTCTAAAGGAACAACATTTAAATTAATTACCATTTTTTACTGATTTTGGTTGTTTTCTACATTCGTATTAATTTCAATCAGTAAATAAATGTTTGCCCTGTCACAGGCAGTTATCATCAAATAGTGACTTTTTAAACAGAAAAGCCATTGTAAGTTGACCGTCGTGATAAAATGATTCATCATTAATACAAAATTAATACTCTCTCGGCTGCAACCAAAAAGTAAAAAACGAAGTAATTCATTTAAATGTTATTCTTTTAGTATCTTGAAAAGAAATCGTCTATAACCAAGATATTCAGAAAGAAAAAGGAAATGAAATGTTTCTTGTACATCTTTTTCCAATGATCAGAATAACATAGTTGATTTAGTAAAAAAATCATCGGTATCAGCCTTAAACCTTCTCGATCACTTCAAAAGATCAGACATATGCTTGTCTATTTGAGTGTTGTTATCATCGTGTACCAATAATGAGATTAGTAATAAACCAATATGCTATTCGCAAAGGAAATTTACAAAACATGTTCATTTCCTATTTCCTATTTCTTATTGTGGTGGATAACTACAAGAGCACATATAGTTAAACCAATTTGTCTATACTCTTGCCTAAGAGTTATTTCAAATAAATAGATAAAAATCAACAAACGATCCACGATTGTTTGAGTTCTCCATTTTTGTAATTAATCAAAAGAAAATAACAGTTTCAGTTAGGCATGAATGGTATAATTTTAAAAAAACGTGTCTTCAAAGTTAAAAACAACTCAGACTCGTCATCTATTTTTTAATTTCATCATCTAAATTATTTTCCTCTTAAAAGTTACTAAAGAGAGTAAACAACATATGGGTTTGTTATTATTATTCTGTTTATTTGAAAAAACAAATTGGCTAAACTAAATGGAATTGTAGAGTACCAATTGACATAAACTTATGTTGAATAGTTACTTAAGAGGTCAGTTAGTGACAGAGTTTCTGAGGCTCTGCCGATAAAAGCGTTGTCACTCATGAAATTTTTTATGTGATTAAAAAATCAGTGCCCAGTGCTTACAATTCCTCATCCCAAAAATAACTTATTCAATAAAAGTTCATGCTGTGAAAAAAAAATCCCCATTCAAATAAGCCTTGATTGGAGCATGTGTTTTGTAAAAAAGAATACATTATGTTTTCAACTGAAAATATAAAACAAAACACTAACTCTATTCAAAGTACTTTTAAACACATGATTTGAAAGTGGAAAAAAAATATAAAATTAAGATCAGAAGTAGTTAAAAAAGATTATCATTCAAATGCAATTGCTCAGCAGGTAATTCCAGCTTGTCTTTTTTTATTATCATCATACTTAATATTTTTTTTGAAAAGAGTGTACTTTATTCTTCAGAAACAAAACTGTTTTTCATAAACTAATAAAATGACTGTGAAAATACATATATTGACTGAAATTAAATATTAAAATAACTACACCTGTAATTGATATTTATCTTTTTTAATTCATTATAGTTTTATATTATTTTTAAAAAGCAATAAAAAATACATTTTTTTGAAGAATAAAATCAGATTAGTTAATATAGTTTCTAATCACTAGTAATTCAGAAACTCTAGTTTGAATATTTTATATTTAAATCATCATTTCATTAATGAATATAAAGATATGTTTAATATTTAATTGCAGTCAATTATGTAACCACATTATCAATTTATCAACAAATAGAAAAGTGCTATTTGTCTGTGAATATAGTACAGTCTAGATTCTTTAAACAAAGAATTGGTTATTTTACTTTCTTTTTTTTTTTGATTGAAGACATAAAGTACATTTATTCAAAAAAAAAGAATTAAAAAAGAGTAAGAAATTTCTTATGAACTTGTATTTCAATACTCCTTATATAGTTCCTACCACGGGAGAAGCAATTTTTTATCTTAAGAATAAAATTTCTCTTAAAAAATTTTATTCACCACTATTCCCAAAAGGGTAATTAAAACACTGTTAAATAACTTCATAAACATATTTCCTAAAAAGGATATCACAAAGAAAAAAAGAAAAGAGAAAAAAAAGAAGAGTACACGACACTTACTCCGAAAATTACAAACTAAACTTGATGGTTTATAGTTACTACATTGAATATGAAGTCAAATTCAGTTACACATACAAAGGTTTATATAAATCTAAAGTAAATACACAAAATTGTTTTCATTTTTGATATTGTACATTAATATATATTGAAAAGAAAATACTGCTGTAACTTTAAAGCATTAAATTTCATTATTATTTAAATTTGTAAACTTTTATAATGTATCACGTGCGCATATGTCAACAAAGCTTGCAATAAAGTTGCGGTGTGAAGAGGCTACTCACTATCATTTTTTTTTTGTGTTTCTTTATCATCCTACAGTTCCTTTAAGGAGTCTCATTTTAACCATATTTCAAAATAGTTGCTAAAGCTACAGCGGTAATAAGAATCCCGTTAACAGCAAATACATCATAGTTCCGTATGAGCAATCAATTTATAAACTTAGGATCAAATATCAATGAGTTATTTTCTCCGCTTCCAAACTACGAAATTTTATATGAAGGTGGATTCACCTGGCACATAGATAATTGGGAAACCCTGGAAAGAAACGCTAAGGACCCCAACAAGAAAAAAGTAGAATCTCCTGCCTTCAACATTAATGATAATCTTGATAATGAATTTGATTGGAAATTGTTGCTGTATCCCTTAGGAAACAACAATCCAAAGTATGTGGCTGTATACTTGAACCCCACACCCAAGGGCAAGGAACTCAAAAATTGGAGTTGTTGTGTGCAGTTTTCCATATTTTTCTCAAGACCTAATCAAGATTCTGTTCACGTTGGCAAGGTGTCCTATTACAGATTTTCTGAAGCTGATGTTGATTGGGGCTTTTCAGACATGATAGAAATAGAGAAATTAAAAACCAGATACAAAGAACTTAAAGATACAGTGCCCACGGGGCTACTTTTGAACAAAAACCACTTGAACGTCTCTTGTTACATAAGAGTAATCAAGGATGAAACAGGAGTAACTTGGCATACCTTCAAAAACTATGATAGCAAAAAAGTCACCAACTACATTGGATTTCGGAATCAAGGTGCCACTTGTTATTTAAACTCTTTGTTACAGACTTATTTTATGTTGGGCAAGTTTAGAGAAAGGGTTAATAGCATAGATACATCTGGTAACACAGGGCCAACGCAAAATGTTGGCTTAGCCTTGCAACGTTTGTTCTACAACTTACAAACATCAGAATCTGCTCTAAACACTGTTGAACTTACAAAATCATTTGGATGGGATTCTTCTGACAGCTTCATACAAAACGACATCCAAGAACTAAACAGGCTGTTATTGGACAAGCTAGAGAACTCCATGGATCTGAGGTCTTTATTTGTTGGAGAAATGAAAAGCTATATCAAATGTTTGAATGTTGACTATGAATCATCAAAGCTTGAAGAGTTCTGGGACATTCAATTGAATGTAAAAGACATGACAAATATCCAACAATCATTTGATTACTATGTTCAAACGGAGATCTTGGAAGGCGAAAACGCTTATTCAACTGATGACTATGGATTGCAAGATGCCAAGAAGGGAGTTATTTTTACAAAGCTACCAAACATATTGTTCATACAGTTGAACAGGTTTGAATACAATTACAACTTGGATAAACTAGCCAAAATCAATGATAGATATGAATTTTTTGAGACGCTAGATTTATCAAAGTACATGGAACACTCCCAGGGTGATGAAATTTATGAGCTACATGGGGTATTGGTACACAGCGGAGCAATCGATACTGGCCATTATTATGCAATTTTGAAACCCAAAGATGAATGGATGTGCTTTGATGATGATCGTGTTTGGAGAGTCAGAAATAACGAGGTATTTGAAAGTAATTATGGGTGTGAAAGAAAGTCTGATGGGGTGTTAAAAATGATGGGGAAGCCAAATCTTCAAAGATACTTGATGAGAAGACAAACCAATGCATACATGTTAGTTTATATTAAAAGAGACAGAAAAGACGAAATTTTGAAATCCACTGATATAATTGAGGCTCCTGAACATGTAAAAAGTCAACTTTCAAAGGAAAAGGAACTTGAACTTGAACAACAAGCTATTCTGAATGAACTCAAAACAACATTCAAGTTGAAAGTTGTTGATGCTAAGAATCTTTCTGGATATAGAGGATTTGATTTATTTGCCAATCCAGATTCCAAGTTGTATCATCCAGACTTCAATAACACAGAACATATCAAAGAAGTGAAAGTTTCAAGAAATACTCAGATTGATGAATTGAAAGATATGGAAATGTTTAAACAGAAAAATATTTGGTTGATGGGGTATTCAAAGTCACAGGCATTGAGAATTTATAAGAAAATGGATACTGGGTATTTGAGGGACTATATTAACGACCTACTAACGTGTTACATATTTGTTGAGGATATACTAACATCAACCAAACTAGATGAAAGTGATACATTTTTATTGTTTGTGAAGATTTTTGGGTTGACAGAGGAGGATGATCAAATTATACCACTAAAGGTCAATCCATTCACAAGAATCAGTGACATATACGAGCAAATTGTAAAGAAAAACCCTGAAGTTGAACCTCTATGCTACGAAGAGATTGGACCCAATGATGTTGAAAGCGTACCTATGGATTCCATATTATTAGAGAGCGAATTGTCCAATGGTGACATAATCAGTTTTGGGACAAATGTGATTGAGCTTTACAAGGATATTAGATTCCGTGTGAAGTTGTTTTTTGATGTATTTGATGACGAATTGAAGGATAAGGATTATTTAGATCTAGAAAGAATGGATGAATTGAAAAAGAGTCACCACAGAATAAGTATTTGGACCAATGGGAACGAAACGTATGAAGAGGTGGCTAAGAAATTGGGTGAAAAGGTAGGAGTTGAATCCAAGTATTTAAGGATCAGTGCTGCTTATGAGAATAAGCATATATTTCTAAAGACGAAGACCCAGCTAAAGAAGTATTTAATAAAGAACTATACCTTTGATACTGTGCCTAACTTTAAGTATCAAGTGTTGAATGTATCTCTAGCCAGCTTTGAAAACAAACGGAAGGTGAGGGTGAAGTTGTTCAACAGCAATAATTATATCAACCACAAGGTGATTGAAATACCCATGCTGAAAAGTGAGACTGTCAAGACATTGAGGGATGTGTTGGAAAGGAAAATGAAGGACTTTTCGACGAGCAAAGAGGAAGAGCCTGGCACAATGACTTTGTGGACCAATAACAGTCATTTCAGATTCACTGGTATACTCACTGATGATGTGCTCATCGATGAAATAGGAAGCAGTGACACTGTTTGTGCTAGGAAGTTAGAGATTGATGAGTCTTTGAAGTCAATAATAGTATTGCAATGTACAAAAACTGTTAACAACACACATGGCGTGTCCTTTGTGTTCCAGTTGAAGCCAAGAGAGAACTTCATTGATGCCGTGGACAGGTTGAACACATTGTTTGGATTGAGTAAAAAAGAGTTTAGCAAAATACGATTGTCAAGTTTTTCTCATAAGGACAGCCACACGATAAACATATCCAATATGAGCAACACTGACTTGAGCAAGCTGTATCCTTATGACATTTACGAATCGTCTGATGTATTATTTTTGGATCATCCCGACCGGTTCAAGCTTGGCTATAACAGGCAAATGTCAATTAGGTAATGATAGTATATAAGAGGTTATTGGTCACAATATAAATGTACGATTATTTAACTTTTCATACTCCATTTGTCTCAATGTTGTGCTGCTGAGTTTTTCCTTTCCACCTAATATATCAACAACAAAAACCTCCAGAGGACGTAGACCTTTTTCTTTTCTCACTTCATTGATCGTGTCTCCACCTGCCTGTGTCTCTTTTGAGACAATCAGTGCCTGTATGTTTGGTTCATGGCCTGTTGGTCCACAGATGTCGTTTATAGGAAGGATTTCTGTGGTCACTGAAGGGTCCGTTTTTTTGATGAACGTCATGACGTGTGTTTTTCGTGTTTCGTACGCTTGGAGCTGACTCTTGAACTTCTTGTTGACCAGGAGACGCTCAGCAGTGAGACCAACGATGAGTTTGGATTTTGTGAGGAAAATCGAAATGGAAAGAAGAATCTTGTGGCCATCGTGGATGTGGTCAAAGGTGCCCCCAACAGCAGCGATATTAAAGCACTTGGCCTGGTACTGTTTGGAGGAAGACGATATTTCGCCCTGATAGTTGATGGGATGTGAAAGAAGGGTTTCCTTGTAAGAAATGTGTGGTAGAGATGATGAGGTCTTTTCAGGTAAGAATATTCTGGAGTATGCGCTTTTCAAAAGCGTTGTTAAGTCAAGGTGAGCATGCTTGTAAAAGACATTGATGTTGACTGTGTAGTCGCATTTCTCTCTTAATGATGTGTACAGTTTGTTTAATTTGTAATCCAATTCAAAAGGATCATTGATTGAGTAGTTCAATAGGACATCAATAACTTCAAGGGTGTTATATGTTGTGCTCTTAGATAACACATCATCGTTGTTGACAAAGGTGTCTAGGTTCAAGTTGCTGTTATCAATAACAATCAAAATAGATGTCATGAGGTATATTAGCTTGTGTTTGGATTACATACAGTTTGCTTTTGAAAGCTAATTTGTAATGGTGAAAGATAAGATTGGAATCGACACCATTGGTATTTAAACTATTTATTTTTTTTCTTGTTGGTAGCGTCCGAAAAAGAAACAATCAAATGAAAATTACCATACGCCTTTGTGATCAACGCATTTATTTCAACATTTTATTACTATAAGCTTTTTTTTGAAATTTGATACGAAATCAAGTTATAGACACCCTGAACATATTTGTAAGAATGTCTGAATATAAGACTAGCTTAGAAGCCTTTAAGTTTATAGATGATAAGCCATATTTGAAAAATGACAGGACTTCATCTGAAAGTGATGATATTCAAGAGAGTGAAAAAATAGATATTAAAAGCATACAGAGCTTTGTTAGCCTCTTTAACCAGCAAACCAATGAAGAAAGTGTAGAGTTAATGATTAAATACTTTTTCAAGCAGATATTCACTGACTTCAACAAATTTTCTAATTGTAACTTTAACTGTATAGTCATCTCAGGACTTCTTATTAGAGGCAACTACTTGAATGATGTCTTGATTTTGGAATTTTTACAGGGATTGCTAAAGGCTAAACAACTTCACAAGATCAAAGTGCTCTTTCATTTATTACAAGAAAAAGCTGATGATGAAGAGGTAATAATGACGGATATCAAGGAAAACATTCTGGAAATCATGAAAAGAAGAAACATCGAACTTCCCATATACCCCGAGGCATTTGAGTGGACAATAATTTTCAATCTTGCTGAGGATATCAACAAACACGTTCATGTGCTTACCTTCACTAAAGATGATTTGGATACTCTCCAGACGGAATTTGAAGAGAGCTCTGAAAAGACCACTAAGAAGACTGTTAATACAGTTGATGATCATTATGAGCAACAAGAGAGATCCAAACTCCATAAACACATATACCAAGTAATAAAGAGTTCCGGTACAAGCGATGAAGTTGTGCATAAACTTTTAAGCGTTGATGGAAAAGATAGCGAGGCAACACTATCCGCGATTTTGCTGATGTGTAGTCAGGAAAAGCTTTACTCAAGAATATATGAGAACACACTGATGAAAATATGTGAGATTGGCAGTGTTTGGGAAACATCACTAACGACAAACTTTGAGCGTTTCTATTTGAACGAAATTGAAGATGAGGAGATATATCCTGACATATCAAACATCAAGCATTTAAGTCAATTGTTTGCAAAAATGCTGGCTAAGGATTCTTTGGATTTCAAGGCCTTGAAGGTTGTAAAAGTCAACAGTAGAGACACTACAGAAAGAAAGAGAGTATTTTTGAAGTATCTGTTCACTGAACTGGTCTCTGAAATGTCATTAAATAATATTAAGAAAATCATGCTTTATAATAAGATTCTCAAACCATACTTCAAAAATACAATATTCCCTGATAGCCCAAAAGACACAATATACAGCATTAATTTTTTCACAGCTATAGGATTGAGAGAGTTGACTGTAAAAATGAGACAGCAAATGGAAGCTTTGAAAAGCGATAAATAATATTCATTTCGCTAATGAAATTGCTAAAGAAAATTTAAAAAGAAAAAAAAAAAAAAAGAGGTATTTTATTTATTTATATAAAAAAAAAGTAAATTTTCTGTAGTTATATCAAGAAAATAAAGTTGTTTAATGAATGATACCAAAGAATTGTTCAATACCGTAAGCACCTGGAGCGGCCCACTTGTTGTCAAAGGCAGAGAACAAGAAGACATCGTTACCACAGGTGTCTTGGATGGAATTCAAAGCAGCGGATTGGGCTTCGGAGGAGGCAACGGCAGCACCGTAGGTCTCTCCGGCATATGGCCAACCAGTTTCAGTGATCAAAACATCCTTTTCACCATTACAGGCGTACCAGACTCTTTGGATTTGTTCCAAAACCCAAGGACCAGCATTGGCAGCAGCGGTGTTGTAGTCGAAGTAAGCATGGGCATTGACGGCCATGTAGTCGGAGAGGGCACACAAACCTGGGTTGTTGATAACAGCAATGAAGGTGTCAACAGCAACAATAGGACCAGTGTAACCAGCAGAGGTTAAGGCAGCCTTGGCTTGTTCAACATAAGAGGCAACTTGGGAAACAGTAGCAGCACCACTGTTGACCAATTCGTTACCAACAGAGATGGTGTTGAAGTCATTCCAGGATGAGCCAGTGGATGTGATGGCAGCAGAGATGGTTTCAACACCAGAGGTGATTTGGTCCATGAAGTACAAACCTTGGAAGATGGTTTGATGGGAGGACTTGGCAGCCAAAACATTTTCAACTTGGTTACAATCAACACCATATAATCTAATGATGTCAAATTCAGTAAGTTGAGATAAGTCGGAAGCAACTTCAGCAGGAGTCTTACAGTCACCACCATCGGTGTAAGGAGAGTAACTGACACCCTTGGCAGAGAAGGCAGCGGCTTGTTTAATTAAGGCTAAGGCAGATAAAACAGAAGTGGCAGTAGTGAATTTCATATTTTTGATTTTTTTGGTTAAGTACTTTATAAACTTTTAAATTAACTTGTTTATTAATTTGTGTATTTTTTTTAAGGAATGAATAGTAGTTGGTTATAATTTAATTCAAAGAAAATGATAGAAAGTAATATTGTGATTAATATTAAACTATGAAGATTATTGATATAATTATGGTTTTTTGTTTGTTATTTAAAGGAGTGTAAAGGTTTCTGGGGTTTTTTAAAACTTATTTCTTTATTCCCTAAAACATTGAATATAGTATATATGATATATAGATTGATAAACTTGATGGAACACTTTATTATTAAAGTTAACACATACTTTTAAGTGTTCCATTAAGAAAAAACAAAAAAGAAAAAAAAAAAAGAAAGAAAGAGAACAGTGTAAAATACTCTCCCCATATGGGCAAAATATGCTTATTTTTCTTTTTTTTTTTCACAGGAAATTTTTTTTTTTTCGTAGTTGTTTTGTTGTTGTTCCAAAATCACTTCACGGAGTAATTTATTTTTTTTAAGAAGAAAAAAAATACACCCACAACACTTTTCCCTAAAAAAGAATATATTAATACTTAAGTCTTATTTGAGTAAATTTGCCGCCTTATTTTACATAGAATGCATCTCAAATAGATTGGCTTAGAAACAAATCCTAAATATGAATTATCAATAAATGAAGTTTGTATCATAAATAATACTGTTGTTTATATGTTTGCTGTACCTAGTTGTTGTTTACCTTAGAAAAGGCAGTAGTAGCGGTATACACTGAAGGTACAACCTCATAAACATATATTAATCACGTATATTGGGGGTTCTTAATCATTCACGGCTGAATGTTACTATAATATGTGTTCTACAGGGCTGAACATTCTTTTAAGCCATACATATTTTTTCATCTATAGAATGACAAAAAAAAAAAATAAATTTTACAGATTAGTTCTTTTCTATCTTAGAAAATACCGCACAAGTACTGTAAATCACTCAGCTTTCCATAAAAGGTATTATTTTCTTCATAGTGGATACAAAACAAACAAACAAAAAAACCCACCACCTTAAAATGAAAACAGATGACCTCTCAAACTAAATGAAATCAATATTTTTAATTAATCCAAAATAGGAAACTGCTATCTAAAAGAAAATTTAATAATTTATACACACATTTTTTTTGTGTAAGCTGTATCCTTTTAATGTTGTGTTTTGCCACCTTGCTTTATTCAAAGAGTCATGACCATATTTCATGAGTTCTTTATGATATCACTACTTCACTAAAAAGATAAATCAAGTCATTTTTGAATCAACCAAAAATTAAATAACAGCATAAGATCTTTTTCAGCAAAAAAACATCACTAATTATTATACCAAGTGCAACATTACCAAGACTATGGAAGACAAAAACCCTCATTCAAGTGATGAATTATTTTTTGAGAATATTAGATTGGAATTTCCAGCTTGGTTCAATGATTTAAACAAAGATCTTGATTATACTTCTGATGAGGACTTCTACTACAATGATAATCACACAGGTAACTCTCCTGTGTCATTTGAGAAAATATATACTATTTTTGAGGAGTTGCAAAAAAAGTTTGGCTTTCAATTTGATAACATGAAAAATATGTACATACATTTACTAACTCAATTGGATTCTAGAGCAAGTAGAATGTCCGCCAAAATGGCTCTCATTACATTACATGCAGACTACATTGGTGGGGATCATGCCAACTACAGAAAATGGTATTTTAGTTGCCAGCTTGATTTAGATGAAGAAGTCGGCTTTAGCAACTTAAAGTTACACGGCAAGTCTCATCAGAGAAACAAGTCAAGAGCCAAAAAGAATAAACAAAATCTAAAAACTTGTTGGGAAGTTCTAGATAATCAACAAAAAACCAGAAACGAAATTAACTCCACTGAATTCAAAAGTATCAACTTTTTTCCTAGAAAAAGGTCAGCCAATCCAGATTTCTTAGATAAAGACATTATTACCTTAGACAAGTCAATTACTGCAAACATTTTGAAAAGTAGCAATGAAAGTCTTTTTAAAGATGTTAATCAACAAGATTTAAATGAATCAAAGAAAAAAGAATCTTTCAAAAAACAAGAACATAAAAGAAAAAAATATTGGAAAAAAAAGGGTAAAAGCTTAAAGTATTGTTCATATTTATGGAAGCAAAAGATGAATAATTTATCTTATGACGATATGATCAGACAAATTGCGCTATATTTATTGTGCTGGGGAGAGGCCAACAATATCAGATTCACTCCCGAATGCCTTTGCTTCATATTCAAATGTTGTCTAGATTATGATCATTATACTTCAAAATTGGAACATACAACTTTATCTAAGCAAGATAAACTACTTTATAAAAACAAACCGGAATTTTATTATCTTGAAGGAATAATTACACCAATTTATAATTTTTTACAACAAAGTGTTTATGAAGTGGATAAAAATGGCAACCTACAAAGAAAGCCTAAAGACCACAAAGATGTCATTGGATATGATGATGTTAATCAATTGTTTTGGTATCCAGAAGGTATAGAAATGATTGTATTGAACGATGGAACCAGATTAATCGACCAACCATTTAATCAAAGGTTCCTTTACCTAAATCAATGCAATTGGAAAAAGGTATTTTATAAAACCTTCTATGAGAAACGATCTTGGTTTCATTGTTTAACCAATTTTAACAGATTTTGGATTGTTCATTTGACATCATTTTGGTACTTTACAAGTTTAAATGCTCCTACGTTTTATACTGCTAACTATTATCAATTGTTGGATAATCCACCAACAATTCAAGCAACCTTAGCCGTGATGTCTTTGGCAGGAACTTTAGCCTGTGTAATACAAATATTGGCCACTTTATTTGAGTTTTCATATGTTCCAAGAAAGTGGCCAGGTGCTCAATATCTAAGTAAAAGACTTATTGGATTGATAGTCTTACTTGTAATAAACTTTTGCCCCTCAATGTTTGTATTAACCAAATTTAAACTTAATGAAGTAAACAATTTTGCACAAGTTATCTCCATAATTCAATTGTTTGTTTCAATAATAACTTGCGTTTTTTTTTCAGTTAGACCCTTAGGTGGTATGTTCAGTTCATACTTATCAAAAGGTAAATACAAAAGAAGATATGTATCTTCAAAGACTTTTACTGCTTCATTTCCAGCTTTAAGTGGTAGATCAAAATGGTTTTCACATGGGTTGTGGATTTCCGTGTTTACTTGCAAATTTGTTGAGTCATACTTCTTTTTAACTTTGTCGTTAAAAGATCCTTTAAGAGTGCTTTCAATTTTGAATATGTCAAGATGCAATGGGGACAGTATGCTTTCGACAGTGCTAGTCTGTAATTTACAGCCAAAAATTACAGTTGTGTTATTACTTCTAACAGATTTAATATTATTCTTCTTGGATACATACTTGTGGTACATTATTTGTAATTGTTTTTTTTCAATTGCATTATCATTCTCGTTAGGAACTTCTATATTAACTCCTTGGAAAAACATATATGTTAGGTTACCAAGTAGAATTTATTCCAAGATCATAGCAACAAATCAAATGTCCGAAATCTACAAAACTAAGTGGCTAGTTAGTCAAGTTTGGAATGCCTTGATTATTTCCTTTTTTAGAGAACATTTATTAACAATTGAACATACTAAAAAAATGCTTTACACAGGTAAGGAAGATTGTCTTAAGGCTCCAACTTTTTTCATAGCTGAAGATGATTCAACTTTCAAATCAACTGAATATTTTGTTAAGGATTCAGAGGCACAACGAAGAATATCATTTTTTGCTCAATCTCTCTCCACACCAATTATAGAGCCGTTACCTGTAGAATGTATGCAGACATTTACAGTAATGATCCCCCATTATTCAGAAAAGATTATGATGTCTTTACCCGAATTAATAAAGCAAAAGGATTTTGATACTAAATTGACCTTGTTAGAGTACTTACAACAGTTGTACAAAGAGGAATGGAAATGTTTTGTAAAAGACACCAAGGTCTTGGCCAATGAATTAGGTTATTTACAAAATAATAAATCGTTTATTTCAGATTTTGAAGGTCAAGAGAACAAAGACGAAGTTATTCAAGACTCAAAATCATCTTTGTCAAACAACAGTGAGGAAAATAAAAATTTTGATTTAGCATTTGAAACTGTTGGCTTTAATACATCAAACCCCATTTTTACTACACGTACAAGAATCTGGGCGTCTTTGAGAACTCAAACTTTGTACAGAACCATATCTGGGTTTCAGAATTATATTAGAGCGTTAAAAATACTTTATAGAGTAGAGAACCCTTTGATGATAGAAGTATTCGGCGATGATAAAGATGGGTTGGAGCTGGAGTTAGAATCCATGGCAAATAAAAAGTTCAAAATGGTTGTTGCAATGCAAAGGTACGCTAAATTCAATGATGAAGAATTGGCTGATACTGAATTTTTACTAAAGGCATATCCATACATGACAATATCATACTTGGAGGAAGAAATTACCAATGATCCAGAAAATGACAAAGTTGTTAAAAGTTACTATAGCTGTGCAATTGATGGGTTTTCAAAAATAGATGAAACTACTCATAAAAGAATTCCTAACTACAAGATAAAGTTGAGTGGCAATCCAATAATGGGAGATGGTAAATCAGACAATCAAAACCATTCTATTATTTTTTATAGAGGAGAATACATTCAAGTTGTTGATGCAAATCAAGATAACTACATTGAAGAATGTTTGAAAATAAGATCCGTGTTAAATGAATTTGAGGAAGTTGATATTGATTCTACCAATCCATATAAAGTTGATAATGATTACATGAAGGATAATTCTATCTTAAATTCAGACACAAATGCTCCAGTAGCTATAATAGGTGCAAGGGAATACATATTTTCAGAAAATATTGGAATTCTAGGAGATATTGCTGCAGGCAAAGAACAAACATTTGGTACCTTATTTGCAAGAACCTTGGCCGAGATAGGAGGTAAATTACATTATGGACATCCAGACTTTTTAAATGCCATTTTTATGACCACAAGAGGTGGTATATCAAAGGCCCAAAAAGGATTACACTTGAATGAGGACATTTATGCTGGTATTACAGCAACATGCAGAGGTGGTAGAATAAAGCACAGTGATTATTTTCAGTGTGGAAAAGGCAGAGATTTAAGATTTGGATCAATTTTGAATTTCACTACTAAGATTGGCGCTGGTATGGGAGAACAATCATTATCAAGAGAGTATTACTATTTGGGTACACAAATGCCCATTGATAGATTTTTGTCATTTTTTTATGCTCATCCAGGTTTTCATTTAAACAATTTGTTTATTTCCTTGTCAGTGCAATTATTCTTTTTGTTGTTGTTGAATGTGGGATCAATGAATCATGAGTTAATCTCATGTTTTTACAACAAGGATGTCCCCATCACAGATATTCAATCTCCTCTAGGATGTTACAATCTACAACCAGTGTTAAATTGGGTGACCATTTTTGTGTTGTCCATTTTTATAGTATTTTTCATAGCATTTTGTCCACTTTTGATTCAAGAGGTTTTAGAAAGAGGTATTTGGAAGGCATTCGCAAGATTCTTACATCATTTGATATCCTTTTCACCACTTTTTGAAGTGTTTGTTTGCCAAATTTATTCAAATTCATTGATCTCTGATATTACATTTGGCAGTGCAAAGTACTTAGCGACTGGTAGAGGGTTTGCCATAACACGAATCAGTTTCAGTGAATTATACTTCAAGTTCACAACTTCATCAATTTACACAGGTTCAAAAATTTTCTTGATGTTAACCTTTGCAATTTCAACTATGTGGCAACCTGCCTTATTGTGGTTCACTATAACATTAATGTCATTAACTATAGCACCATTCTTTTTTAATCCACACCAGTTCATGATTAGTGAGTTTTTTTACGACTACATAACTGTTTTAAAATATTTCATAAATGGTAATAGCCATTTTGAAAAAAATTCTTGGGCCAATTACACCAAATTGCAAAGAGTGAGATACACTGGGTTAGATAAAAAAAGATTAAATGATGAATCCGAAAAGCAGAACATAGATATTAATATCATAGGAACTCAAAATTTGTTATTGTCTGAGATCATTATACCATTTGTAGTTTGCTTCTTTACCGTTAGTGCATACTTGTTCATAAACGGCCAAACAGGTGTTAAAGATGCAATCCCAACATCCAGTGCATTGAGGTTAGTTATAGTAACTGTTTTGCCTTTGATACTAAATTGCATAACGGTAAGTGTATTTGCTGGAATATCCATGATTTTAGGACCTATAGCACATGTTTTTTCAAATAAAAAGGCCATGAGTGTCATTGGAGCATTGACACATTTCTGTGGTTGCGTTTATTACCTATTGGACTTTGAACTAATATTTGTTTTGGAAGGATTGAGCTTTTCAAGATCTGTATTACTTTTGTTGGCAGTAATCAATATTCAGCAACTCTTATTTAGAGTTATAACAATCTTCTTTTTAACAAAAGAACTCAAATCATCACAAGCAAGCTTTTCTTGGTGGTCGGCAATATGGATCAAACAAGGGTTGGGATGGAATATATTAACAGCACCTTTTAGAGAGTATATTTGTAAATGCATGGAAAACAGCTACTTTGCAGCTGACTTTTTCTTAACCCACTCTTTGTTGTACTGCTTGGTACCCTTATGCTTCATCCCATTTGTAGATTTATTCCATTCAATGATATTGTTTTGGTTAAAGCCTAATGATTTAAAACTTCGAAAAGTATATTATGGAAACAAGGAAAAGAAAAAGAGAAGGGGTCAAGCATTGAAAGGGGTCTTTATGTTTGCATTAATGTTTATATTGATGGCATTATTTTTAGCCATTCCTTTAGGATTGAAATACATGAACCTGATTGAAAGTTTAATAGAACCAGCTGTTGATAGCTTACCATTTGTGGGGAAGCTTGTGCAGCCAATCAACCAAAACAACAATGATACGGGTCCAGCAGCACCATCCACTATATTGAAGGCAACCCCGGATTACGAGGGATTTGCAACTGTGGCATTCTGGTAGTGATTTTCAGAACAAAAGAAGAGATTGATGGGCTTTCAACAGTTTACAGATTAGCAACCTGTGAAAATCTAAAAATAGAATTGGGCTTGAAAAAGTTGTTTGTATAATTTCCCAAATAGGAAACTTATAATTAGATATAAACAAGAATTTGTCTTAGCACTTTTTGTCTTTTTTTTTTTCGCTGTGTTTATAGTTGGTGGGTACAGTTTTGTCTATTTAGGGTAATATAAATCATAGGAAAGTGGCACTGCTTATTTTTGTTTTTTTTTCACTGTTCTCAATGGTAAACCTTTTTCAAACTTTAAAAATGAAGTAATTATAACTTGGTTGGCATATGTTTTGAAGTTTTCTAGGTGTTATTATTTAATAGTTGTCTATTTTTAATCGAATCAATAAATTTTGAAATTTTAATAACAAGATTTAAACGTAGAATTGTTAGTTTTCGTTTATATTTTAATTAAAAGGTGGTAAATATATCTTTTTTTTTTTTCATAAATACTCTTTTTTTATCAATTATTTCAAATAAACAGTAAGTTAATAAACCAATAGACATATATAAAGTAAATAAAACATGTATTCATCTAAATTGATCTTTGCAGCTTTATTCACTGCTCTTTTTAATGTTTTGGTAAACGCTTCTGATTTACCAGCTATTGAAATTAAAGGTAACAAGTTCTTCTTCTCCAACAACGGCTCTCAATTCTACATTAGAGGTGTTGCTTACCAAGCCGACAGTGCTAATGCCACCGATGATTCCTCTATCACTGATCCATTGGCTGATTACGACACCTGTTCCAGAGACATTCCATACTTACAAGACTTAAACACCAATGTTATTAGAGTTTATGCTTTGAACGCCACTCAAGACCACACTAAATGTATGCAAGCTTTGAACGATGCAGGTATTTATTTGATTGCTGATTTATCCATTCCATCTGTTTCCATCAACAGAAACTCTCCATCTTGGGACGTCTCTTTGTTTGACAGATACAAGCAAGTTGTTGATGAATTCCAAAACTACACCAATGTTTTAGGTTTCTTTGCTGGTAATGAAGTTTCTAATGAATGGAACAACACTGATGCTTCTGCCTTTGTCAAGGCTGCCATCAGAGACACCAAGGCTTACATCAAGGAAAAGGGTTACAGATCCATTCCAGTTGGTTACTCTTCAAATGATGACTCCACCACCAGATCAGACATGGCTGAATACTTTGCCTGTGGTGATTCCGATGAACATGCTGATTTCTATGGTATCAATATGTACGAATGGTGTGGTAAGTCCTCATTTAAGTCTTCTGGTTACCAACAAAGAACTCAAGAATTTGCCAACTACACCATTCCATTATTCATGTCCGAATATGGTTGTAATGAAGTCACCCCAAGAGTATTCACTGAAATTGGTGCTATTTTCTCTGATGAAATGACTGATGTCTGGTCCGGTGGTATTGTATACATGTACTACCAAGAATCCAACAACTACGGTTTAGTTTCCATTTCTGATGGTAAGGTTTCCACCATGGCTGATTATTCTTACTACTCTAGTGAAATCAATGCTGTTAGCCCAACTTCTGCCAACTCTGACTCTTATACCCCATCCGCAACTTCCATGTCCTGTCCAACAGTCAAGTCCAACACCTGGTTAGCCGATGATGTTTTACCACCAACTCCAAATAAGGCTTTGTGTGAATGTGCTTATGATAGTTTGTCCTGTGTTGTTTCCACTGATGTTTCAGATGATGACTACGCTGACTTATACGAATACATTTGTTCTGAAGTTGATTGTTCTGGTATTTCCGCCAACGGTACCACTGGTAAGTACGGTGATTTATCTGCCTGTGATGCTGAAGTCAAGTTATCCTTCTTGTTGGACTTATACTACAACTCTATTGGTGAAAGTTACGCTTGTGACTTCTCCGGTTCTGCTGTATTGAAGGATGCCACTACTCAAAAGGGCTGTTCCGCTGTTGTTTCCCAAATGGGTTCTCTAGCCACCAACAGTGTTACTGCCACCGCCACTTACACTGGTGACTTCTCCTACGGTACCGCCACAGGTGATGCCTCCGACGATAAATCTTCTTCTGGATCTAGCACCACTGTGTCCACCAAGGCCAAGAGCTCCGGTACTTCTTCTGCTACCTCCTCAGCCTCTTCTTCCTCCTCTTCTTCTAAGACCAAAAACATGGCTCCAGCATCTGCTCCAAGCTCTTCTAAGGTCTTAATCTCCTTATTGGCTTCAATTGGTGTATTTGCTGGTATGAGTTTTGCTATGATCTAATTCATGGTGCAAGCATTATATGAATCTAGTTAAGAAATAAAATAAAAGAAAGATACAGTATCTGTTTGCTTATTTTAAACTAGGCATTGTAAGAAACATGTAAAATTATGCTGATAAAAAAATTCTTTTGATGTAAAAATAAGAAATAAAATAAGATACACTGAACATTGGGAAACAATTTACTGCAAGTTCATATATATTAAACAGTAAACATATATTATATCCAATAGTCATTGAATGTTAAAAGTCTTGCTTTCGCATAGATTGTTAAAGATGGTTCAATAGTTTTCTCCGTTTCCCCCCTCTCAATTGCAAGGCTTACAAGAAACTAAGACATCATGAAGATTTCCTTTAATGCAGATGGATCACTAATGGCAGATCTCTTTGATCTGATGAACTTGGATCTGGCTGCGTATCTGGTTCCCTTCAACTCCACCGGTTTAATATCCTCTATCTTCATGTCATGCTCGATGACTTTGACTTTATGTTTTTTATCCTTTTTGCTCTTTTTATCTTTTTTGTCTTTTTTATTCTTTTTGTCTTTCTTATCCTTCTTTTGCTTTTTGGTACCTACTACCTCATCCCTTTCATGTCTTTTTCTTTTCTTCTCCTTCTTTCCTTTCCTTTCTTTCTTCTCTTTTCTCTCCTTCTTCTCTTTGACTTCTTTTTCTTTCTTTAAAATAGCAGCAAGTTCACTTTTCAAGACTTCACCTTTGACAAAATCCATTCCGTATTTTCCTTTTATTCTTTCAGTTCTGACCGCATCCAGTTGTGCATTTTGAGCTTCGATTTTCTTTCTTTTTTTCTTATCCTTAGAGCTTTCCTTGTTGTTCATATTAAAAAGAATTTGTTGAAACATATCCAGTCCAAAATTATCATCACCCTCAACAACTTCCACTCTACCGGTTCTTGGATTGATCTTCTTGTTGAGCTGACTACTTCCAATGGAATATCCAATACCAAACTTGTCATCCTTTACTTTGATCTTGATGTTATGTCCAAACTCCTTACTGTTGATGATAGACTCCATGATCTCTTCGCTGGTTTTTGATTTGGTCTTCTTGTCGTACCCATGCTTCATCAAGAGCTTCAACCCAAAGTTGGACTCTTGAAATGTCTTTTGAGACTCATCCTTGTTGGCGTCGGTTGGATTGCTACCTGTAGCCAACCAGTTGAGATTTCTAGGATCCCAGCCTATTCTTTGTTTCTTTCTTTCTCCAGCTAACCCCATAATTTGTGTCTATGTCCTGTGGTATGTATTGGTTTATGTACTTGTGTAGTGATACGGTAAAATTATTTTCCTTGGTTTTCATAGTTTAACATTTCTTTTTTTTTTCCGTTTTGGGATGTTCATCTTGAGCTGAATCTCGAAAAGAATTATTGTCCGTAAAAAAAAAAGAAATTGCATTATTTTCAAACCGGAGTTAAACATACCGCTACCATATGTCAATTAACCAATGTCGTTGCCCGAATTAAAATTAGCTGAAGACATGTGACCTTATTACCTAATTGAGGCAAAAAAACAAAAAAAAAAAAACTTAACCAATTTGAAAATGACCAGAAAAAAAAAAAAAAAGAAACTTATTGGTAGTGGAAGATCTGATCATCAGCATATAAAATCAACGAATAATCACCACATTTTCAGAACAAAAAGAGAATCCTTTATAAAGGTTACCAAAAGTTAATCATATACCCTATAACAACATGTCTGGAGAACAGAACGACGAATTCTTCAAGCCCGTTGGTGAAATTGTTGAGGAAGCTAACCAAGCTACTACAAACATTAAGCAAGATCCTGAAAACCCTAATGTTTTGTACTACACAGAACCAAAGGAAGGTGAAAGTCCAGTAACAACCATTGAATCATTATGTATGCAATGTCAAAATCCTCATGGGAAAACTAAATTGCTAATGACCACTATTCCTCACTTTAAGAAAATCATCATCATGTCCTTTGAATGTGACAAGTGTGGCTTCAAAAACAACGAAATTCAAACTGGTAATGACTTAGAAGTCAAGGGTGTTGACTTTACATTGGATATAAGAAACTTGCTAAATAATGAAAACTGGATCAAGGATTTGGCTGATTTCATGAACAGGCAAATCGTCAAGTCTGCCTATGGTGTTGTATCATTCAAATTTATTCCTTCCAACACCAATGATGAGATTGTTCAATTCGAAATTCCTAAAGGGAAAGCACAACTATCAACTACTGAAGGTTTGATGATGGACACCATTTTGGATTTACATGCTTTACAACACTTGAGAAAGTATCAAAACATTGAAGCATATGAAAAAATCGATGACTTGATCCACTGCGTTTATGCCATGATATCTAAAAACAACAACGGCAAACTTGAAAAGATTGTTGATGGTCAAGAACAAATGCTACACGAAAGTATAGATTTTAATGAAGAAAAGGTAGCCAAGTATGCTGACTCTATTTCTGAAATTAAGGTCAACATCAAGGATCCATCTGGTAACTCTTTCATGGAGTATAAGCCATTTGAAGAAGATTCCAACATCAACTATTCCAAGAAGGAGTATTTCAGATCTGATGAGGATAACTTACACTTAGGTTTGATCACCGAAGACCAACTAGCAGAAAAGAAGGTTTTGAACCAAGTTGTTGATAAATATTTGCCCTCACTCGATGACACAAAAGCAAAGAATGCGGCTGACGAAAAGATGGTCGATGAGTTTGTCAATGATATTGAAACCTTTGTTGCCAGTTGTCCATCTTGTTTAAGTGAGGGCTGTATTACAAACATGAAGCCATTGAACATTCCACATTTCAAGCAAGTTCTTATCATGTCCACCAAGTGTGACTCTTGTGGCTACAAGTCCAATGAAGTCAAGACCGGTGGCGGTATCTCCCAATACGGAAAAAAGACCATCTTAACTATCACTGCTGAAACGATTGAAGAAGACTTAAAGAGAGACTTATTGAAGTCAGAAACCTGTAAACTATTTATACCGCAAATACACTTGGACATTCAAGAAGGTACATTGGGTGGTAGATTCACCACCTTGGAAGGAATCTTAAAGCAAGTTCACGACGAATTATACGAAAGAGTCTTTCAAGAATCATACGACTCCATGGAAGAGAGCACCAAACAAAACTGGTTGAATTTCTTCAAAAACCTAACTGATGTTATGAGCTGTAAACTTCCAGAAGGTTGCGACAAGTTAGAAGTTATGCTAATCGATCCTTTGGCCAACTCCTACTTACAAAACATATATGCTCCAGATGAAGATCCAATGATTGAATATCAATCATTCAAGAGATCTAGAAGAGAAAATGAAGACTTAGGTATTTTGGAATTATTGAAGCAAGAAGGGTTGAGTGAAGGTGAAGAAGATGAAAGAGACGTAGAGGAAGAATAAATTTGATTTCTTTTTTCTTCAAAAGGCAATCACAATATATAAAAACATGTCTTAATTGAAAAGCCATTATTTTTTGAAAAACCCTCTTCTATATAAATTATGTTTAAACAAAAAATGCTTCTTCGTAGAATTGGAAGTTATGCAAAATGGCCCAATTTTTCGTATTTTCAACCAGCCCAATTGGACCAGCTGCCAACACTAAGACATCCTTGTCCTCAGTACTTATGCTATCAGGTGGAAGAAAGCTTCCTTTTGATCCAACACCCAAAGTTTTCAAGTAAATATTTTCAAGACAAGTACTGTCATTAACGTTATTTCCATTACACTCTTTATCCTCGTTGTAAATCCATAGCAGTTCTTTGAAGCCCAGAGTTGGTCTACCAATGTTAATTTTTAGCCCTTTAGGTATAAAGATTTTGTCAAGACTAGTTCTATTGGCCTTTGGTTTCTTGCTATTGTTCACTGATCCATAAGATGTATTGTTGTACTCATATGTGTCAAACAAAACCCCCTCCTTGTCCAGATTCACCAATGCCGATGGTTGTCTAAAGTTCTCACCAGTAAACATTTGTGATTTTTTCCGCTTCAGATCTTCCTTGGTGGCCTTTGTGAAGTCAATTTCATCTGTACTATCTCCATAATTTCTGTATACAATCGATGATTGTAGCAACTCATTGGATTCGTCATTGCCTTTGAAAACATGTTGCATTTCAGCAGACCCCGAATACTCGTTCAATGCCAAAGACTGCGGATTGCTCAACATGTTTCGTATAGGCAGTTCAGGACTATCCAGTTTAACTGTGCTTTGTATCAATGGGTTGGTGTCTGTTTGATCATACCCGCTTTCTAGGTTAACCCCACCTATGATTGAGTTTCTGTCTACAATGATGTTTTCATCTTCACTTGTTGTCTTTGTAATAAATATCTCCAGGTTTTGATAGTTCTTCTTGATCAAATTTAAGTCATGCAGATCTCGAGTGATCCAGTACATTTTACATTTATAGTTCTCATTGTTCAGGATTTGTAAAATTGGTAGTCCAAAAGTTATAGCTGATCCACCAGTGACAATGATAACTGTTTTGTCCTTATTACCAAACAGTTTTTTGAATGGAGTAGAATGTTTATACTTATTTTCCTTAAAAAGACTGTTGTTGAAAAATGGCAGTTTAGGCTCAAAGCATCCCGTTACATAGTAGCTCCCACCTTGCACCAAGGGAAATCTTCCTGTTTTCATGATTAAGGTACAGTGTTCATCCGTTGGTAGTGATTCTATAGTGTAAGGATGTTGTAATGGGACAAAGAAGTTGAAAAAAATATTTTTCAAAAAGTTGTCATGCTTGTTATTTATTCTAATATGACAACCTGGAGATATAGGTCTTTTGGCCAATAGAGTCATAGGAATTCTGACTTTTTTAAATGTAGGCGATACATCCTCAATGTCATCAAAGATAATTTCTCTTGTTAAATAAGTTCTGTAGAGTATTTGAAATACCAAAATCGATAGATTAGCAATTGTATAATAGGTAGCTTTAGGTCTGGCGTGGTATTGCAACATAATTACTGTCAGCCACGTCAACAAGTAGTGTGAAATATAGAATATTCTATAATCACTTCTTCTTATCTTCGATATGGATAACCATGCAATTATAATAAACCCGAGCATACTGACTATTCCGTATACATTTGCAAGTTTGGTCAACTTCCACAGTACATGGGTTTTATAGTACAGACAGGAGTACAGAACAGTGTGTATCAAAGCTTGTAGAACCAGCAGTCTTCCCAGCCACTTATGGATTGGTATCAGATTCAAATATAAGACATTTGGCAGCGGCGACGGCCTCATGGTTAGGAACAACAAAGGAACGTACAGAGACATGCAATTTCTTCCTAGTCTCTTGGTAATCAAGACCAGGTCCAGAGTGCTTATGTAACTAAATATAGAGTTATAAAACACACCTGTCACTACGATGCATACCATCAAAATGCTGTTCAGGTTGATGATCTTTCTTTTTGATTCATGAGCACTTCCAGTGTTGGTTCTGCTCGGTGTATGAAGAGAATATGAAATAGATTGCTTGGGCAAGTAGACATAGAATATGATGGCTATGAAAACAAAGCATAGCAAATACCTTGCAGAGTCAATTCTAATCTTGTATGATGTTTCTCTATCAAGCTTATGATTAAAATCTGGTAATTTCATTATTTTAGGTTTGTGATTGTTCGATGATGTGACATTTCTCTTTATCTGGCTATGTAAGACAAAAATTGGATATTCTCTGAATATGTTGATTTCGTGGATTGATACCGACTATGTATTTAAGTATTCGGTTTGATAGATGATGATTATGATAAGGGTTGCTTTGTTAAAGATCAAAACTGATTTGCACCCTAAAAGTACCATTCAAGGAGGTAAAAATCGTTAAAAAAATTAATAAAAAATAAAGCTGTTCAAGTGGTTAAAGGCGAAGTCCGCCAAAAAATAGCGGTAGTAAAGAACCACTGCCTGGCACTTTTTTTTCTTAAATCCATCTAACGACGCTACCCTTGTTGGGTTAAGCATATGTGTTTACTTGAAGGTGATAGCCATATACTTTGACCAAAGAATAGCGCCATGGTAGACTACGATTTCTTCAATTTTTGAATTTCACTTTTATAAGAATATCTTTTGTCTCTACTTTGACTAAAAGTACTAAGCTATGAATTTATTATCTTAGATTCTTCTTTATTTAAGTTTTTTTAAGCGCTAATATCTTTTCATAAAAATAAATGCGAATAAAATTTACGGCTGAATGTCATTTAAGCCTTTATTTTTTTGTTTGTTTTTAATTTGAAATTTTTTGTTACATTTTTTTATGGTCTCTTAGCACGTGAGAGTTTTAAAAGTCAAAAAAAAAAAAATTATCTTTAATCAATATAATCAACTAAACAAATTAAAATAAAGAAAGAGTATCCTGGATACAATTAAACATACCCCAGATTAGTCCGTCATCTCTAGCTCTCTCTTAATGATAAAAACAGATTATTAGAAATCAGTATGGCAGCTATATACAAATTTTGGCTGTAACCATTCCTCTACTCACAAAGGTCTTCAATGTCAGAGGAGTAATACGATTAATAAATTCAATATTAGAATTTTTTGTTCTCTTCTAACTGCATTCTTTAGGCAGAAACGTTTCTGATTTTTCCCGTGAAATGTCGGACTATTATTTTTTTTTTCCTTTCATTTTTTATGATTGAGTTTTGATGTGTTGTATATATTACTATAATAGGTAATATTAGCAAGTAATTATTTTTTTTTCATGTTTTTGTAAGTTACTTTATTAGGAAAGTTTCATTTTAAAAATTTATCACACGATTATGTGGTTTTAATGAAAAATCTGATCGATTATTCAAGTTTTCTGTGGATTTTTTCCCTTTTCAGACTTCACATTTGAAATGAACTTTCGGTGGTAAATTTAATTATCAAAAGCATGCAAAAGTTGCTTATTGCTGGGCAATTTGAATGATACGTTTCTTAATTTTTTATTAGGCAGAAATCTTTTTTTCTCTTCGAACAGGAATCAAAAGATGGGCAGAAAAAAATAAGACTAGTTAGGGAGAGTTTCCTTTGAAACTTTTTTCTCTTATTGGATTTTCTTTTTTCAGAATGTTTCCTCAGCGAGTTGTTTTTTCTCTATTTTTTTATTTGCTTACTGCTAACAAAATCAAAGACACTAATTCGTTGATATAGAGTCACCTTAAAAAGTTAGTTTACAGAGTTAAAACACCAGAAACAGCACCAGTAAATTAATACAGAATGTCCTTACCAGCCACTTTCGATTTAACTCCTGAAGATGCCCAATTATTGTTAGCTGCCAAGGCTCACTTAGGTCATCCAAATGTCCAAGTATGTAATTTACAGAATCATTAAAAGTATCATGGTTGATAATAACGTGGATTTCAAGATATAAACCAGTACAGTATTCATTTTTCAAATATCGTAAGAATCAAAGAAAAGGTGTGACATGTGGTGAATGTCATTTTAGTGAGAAATTTCAAGCACCCAAGTGGGCTATAATTGACAAAGCAATGATATAAATCTTTTGAAGGCTTTTATTGTTTGAATATAACTTTGACAGCTGATCTGGTTACTATTGAATAACTAGGAAGAGTTATCTCAAAATAATCATTTTTTTCTAGATTTACTATCAATTGTTTTTGTTGATGTTTAACATTCGGGTTTATAATTTTCAGCAAAAATAATTGTAATCATGCTACTATGTTATCATTTTATGTGGAAAAGTATACTATAAGTTATGAGATCACAAAGGAAGTTCTTACAGTGGAGAAGCTCGTCTATGTTTGATGAAATACATCAGAGTTAGGAAAGAAAGAACTTTTTCTTTTAATGACCAAGTCTCATATACACATGATAGAAAAATTTTGTTTGGTTATCAACAAGTTAAAGTTTAGTCAATTTGTAAGCTCTGGAAAAGTAAAATATCTGTGTGGGTAATTTCAGAATGTTACTTTTGTCGAATATGAATTTAAAATCCCAACTAGAATTTTCTATAATTATGAATAATAGACATGTTAATTATATTATTTGCACTCTGTTCACAAAGGAACTTATTTGCTCGGCTACGTTAGAAAATATGAATCATCTTTGCTCTCATGCACAGCTTTATCATATACCAGTATTGGTTTAATATGAGATTACAACAGTTTCGTTGAAAAATACGAGAAACGCTGTACATTATATCTGAGATCCAATAAATATTGAAACCAGAAGGTGTGCAACCTAATAACTTACCAAACCCAAAAAAGAATAAACCTGTTTACTAACAAATATTCAATTATCTTATCAAAAATGAAAACAATAATATTAACAAAATAGGTTCACCAAGAAGCTTACGTCCACTCTACCAGACCAGATGGTGTCAACGTCATTGATGCTGGTAAGACTTGGGAAAAGATTGTTTTAGCTGCCAGAATCATTGCTGCTATTCCAAACCCAGAAGATGTTGTTGCCATTTCTTCCAAGATCTACGGTCAAAGAGCTGTTTTGAAGTTTGCTGCCCACACTGGTGCCACCGCCATTGCCGGTAGATTCACTCCAGGTAACTTCACCAACTATATCACCAAGTCCTTCAAGGAACCAAGATTGATCATTGTTACCGACCCAAGATCCGATGCTCAAGCCATCAAGGAATCTTCTTACGTCAACATTCCAGTTATTGCTTTAACTGACTTAGACTCCCCAACTGAATACGTTGATGTTGCTATTCCATGTAACAACAGAGGTAAGAAATCTATTGGTTTAATCTGGTACTTATTAGCCAGAGAAGTCTTGAGATTAAGAGGTGCTTTAACTGACAGAACCGAAGCTTGGTCCATTATGCCAGATTTGTACTTCTACAGAGACCCAGAAGCCGAAACCGAAGAAGTTGTTGAAGAAGCCGAAACCGAAGAAGCTACTGAAGAAGTTGCTGCTGAAGCTGAAGCTGAAGCTGCTCCAGAAGCTTCCGAATGGGCTGCCACTGCTGAAGAAAGCTACTAAATGTCTTTTGAAGATTAAATAATATATTATCCTTTTTTTATTATATTATCATTTGAACATAGAAATTAAAAGATAGAGAAAAAAGAAATTAATTTATTTTACTTGTTTCTTTTTATATTTGAGTTAGTGTTTTTTTTATTTTTTTTTGTTTAAAGGTATATTCTACTCAATGAACATAGACTACAATGAGTTAGTTTTGAAATATGTCATGCAGGGTCCTGATCGATCACTACTGATATATTTACCAACGTTCCAACAGTAAAACGATCCAATAATCAAAAAAGAAATATAAGTAATAAACACAGCAAATGAATTATGATAAGATATATCGATAATGTATAATAAATTTAGTAAAGATCATCAAATGGGAACAAAAAAACATCAACTGGTTGAGAAAGGAAGATTTCTCTCTGTATAGACATTGTTATCTCCAAATATATGCTTTCATATATAGCTAAAATCGTTTTAATCAACACAACATATCAAAAATATAAATAAATATCAATTCACGTTCTTTTGTGATAGAGTTTTCCATGTATCTTTGTCAACAACTTTTTTTTTCATAAAATTCTCCAACCTCGTATATCATTAAAACTTTTTCTCTCTACCATTTATGGATGATTTACGAAAATCCAAAGTCTTTAATTGTGACTTTAATTATCCCAAATGAGTATGCATTGTTGAGTCTACTGAGAGTAGATTAACTTAATCTCCGATGAGGAAAATAAATTTTTTCTTTTCTTCGGTCAATTTTTCTTTGCCAAGATTTGTTATTTTTTCAAAAAGTTTTTCTTGCCAATATACAATAACTTCATCATCCTTACCATACATAAAAACTCTAATAACCAGATTCCCCATATCTATAGATCTATTCAATAACAATGTCATCTTTACAAAAAACACTAAGACCAGCAAAGGAAATAAAAAAGAATCTGCCTAAATTAGAAAAGTTGAGATGTTCCATATTTGATAAATTTTATAACCCAGATAACTTGAGAGTAGGTGCTGAAGTTTGGGAAAAGCCATTGCTTGGTCCATCCATAAGAAACTACTATGGATCAAGAACTAACATAACTTTCAGTGATTTCATGGGCATGTTCAGAGAAAAACTAGTCGGCACTGACTTTAAACTACAAGACCAAAGAGAAATAGATAGACTACAGTATGTCGAAGAACGTAAACGTATTGGTAAAGGAGCACCAAAGAAAAAGAATGAAAAGGTTGAAAAGAAAGGGAAAAAGAAAAATTGATCTGTCACTTTTATTAGAAAAAAAAAAAAGAATATTGTTAGTTGTATATAGTTGTATTATAATTCTTTTTATGGATATTTTCTAGGATTCTCATGCAATAGTTTAAATACCAAATCTTTAAACCGCAGATCATTTTTGGGCACTGTTGAGTATAAAGGCTTGTATAAGGCAAACTTGTCAATGAGAATGTCCTTACCTAAAATGATTTTTGAAATCAAGTTGACAGATATGATTTCATTTTGAAACTGAGTGATTATATTCCAAAAGTTTGTAAATATATCCTTCCATCTTAATGCTTCACTAGACAGTTTGATGACAGGACTTTGAATGATTGTTTCGTAGCCCGTACTTAATTGTATTTCGTTAGGTATTCTCTTCTGATCCTTTAACTTGAGCATCAATATGAATAGAGGGAAATGGTTGAAACACATAATGATAGTCATGAATATAATTTCCAAGCATTTAGCAATATATTGTAAAAACGCATAGATCAAATAGAAGGCAATAGTTGTGGGCATTAAAAAGATCAAGATCATGAAGATCAGAACGCCGACCAATAGTACCTCTAATGAATAACTCTCATTATCTATTCTGTTTCTCAATGTATTGTATTTTTTTCCGCAAAATAAGTATACCAAAGATATCAGAAGCTTTAGTTGGATTCTATACAGTTTGTAAGATATTTTGTAGAATATCTTGAAATGGAAAGTTAGAACAGTCAAATAATCTATCAAAAACGCTATAAAAAAAGTTACTCCAAAGCAGTAAGTTAAGATGTACAAAGCGTCTATTATGTACATCAGCGTTGTTTCATTAGTTAAGAATTTGAAATAAGCATTGTCAACAAAATCAATGATCCAAACAAATAAGTCTCTCAAGAATTTTGTCAACTCATCATTCAACTTTATACCAAATGGATTTTGACTCAAAGCACTGGTTAATTGATATACATTCTTTATAAAAACTTGATTTAAATATGACATCAGAGATTTTGCAATTTTTTCTTTGTGTATTCTAAGTAGTGCTGATACGGTGAGTGAAAATGAATAGTCATTCACAATCAGCCATAGTGTATTGTAATAGCGAATGTAGTCCATGTAACTTGTGTATAGTTTTTCATTTTTTGAAAATGTAGTCAGCGATGATCTTTCACCAATACTCAAATATTGCACAGGGAAATAAGCAAACTGCTTAATCCTCAAGTCCAGCTGTAAAAGCAGAACAGAATAATATCTTAAAGAGTAAACCGGCTTTAAAAAATTGAAAAGGACCTCCTTAAATAAGATTTGTATGAGGATAAAAACCCATGGGATTAAGTAAATATTCAATAATTTGAAGAACGGCTTGAAAAAGTAGTTTTCCTTCAAGGAATCCTTAGGTTTCATACTAGTCAAGCTCTCATACCTGTTGTTAAAGAGTCTTAGATGATAGTCACTTATGTTTAGACTATGAATCACATTTTCCAGCTGATAATAGTGATTATCGCTTCCTAAATTCATATTCTCTATCAACACACTTAAATTTCCAGTGAGTTTATGGACCTTCTCCGAAGAAGTGTTAAACAGCTTTTTATTAATAGATGTGTGTGAGTAAAACTGCATGTTGGGGAGTTTAGGTGTTTCGAATGTGATGATTTTTATTGCAGTGTCGTACTCAAATTTCATTGTTGTGATGTTAACATGTCCGGTTATGTAGTAGCCATCTTTTGCAAGTTTCTCTTCCATTTCTTGATCTAATCCTCTCTTTGAGACTATGGACACGGCCAGAAAATCCTTGGAATATGAAGTTTCATAGATTAACTCACTGATAATCACATACAAGGAACCTTGTGTATCATCATTCCTGAGAGTTTCTAAGTATGAAATGAACTTTGTTGCCAAATGAAGTCTGTTATCCATTGATATTGGCAAGTTTACACAACAGACGGTTGGCTAGATTTTAGTAACAAAAAAAAAAAACACCCCACTTAATGTAGAGTAATATAGTTATGTATGCCTTTGAATGCCTTGGATAATTTGATAGTAAAGCTGTTTGTAATCATCTCAGAGGGAATTTTCTTCTATTTCGTGTTTTTTTTCCTAAAGTGTTCAAAAAAAAAAAGTACACGTGAAAATGTATAAATTTCACAAAATCCAAGATGAAATGACAATAGCAAAGAAATAAATAGACTGGTATGTACATCACCAAACAAGAAACTTGAATACAAGGGGGTTTATGAAAAAAAAAAAACTCTTTATATTTTGATAAGCTTTATATATAGAATCTTTTTGGTAGTTGATTAACAGCAAATTTATTGTTCATTTGATGACTGTTGTAAGCATTAATGAACTCACTCCGTTTGATAACTTGCTTAGGAACATATTCCATTAAGCTGAAAAACTTCAACGTCTCATCATTGGTGGCTAGTACTAATACATCGAAGTTTGGTGATAAAGCAGAGCACAACACACGCGACTGGTCTGTTGTTTTTATTTGACTTTTCAATATCATTGAGGGATATTCATATGTTTTCAAAAGAACCGGCTGCTCAGGATTGCCGAACCCAAAAGTCAGCATCAATTCATGTTTATGGTGGGACCAGATCAACGAAGTGATCTGGCCTGCTGTTTTAAGTTTCTTTATAAGTGTGCCTGTTTTGGTGTTCCAAATTCTTATGTATCTATCCTTCGACCCACCTCCAGTGGCTAGGATGTAATCCAGCCAGGGACAGTACAGAACCCCCTTAACTGCAGCAGTATGATGCAAGTTGTACAAGTACTCTGGCTTGTTGATACTTGATATATTCCAAACAGTGCAGCTATTGTCGTTTCCACCAACAGCTAACTGTGCTTCTAAGAACTTTCCATGCTTATCATATATAGTTGTGATGTCCATTCCACACAGCTGTTGTGTCTGAGGTTTTATTGTATTCAAGCATTTCAATGAGTAGTATTTTGTAGTTTGAACATATAAGTTGCTTTCGATCTTGATTTTTCTGGATGTGCCTGACCTTTGTGATTTGTATACATTAACTAGATTGGTTTTGAGAATATCAGTATTTCTTAGTTTCTGTTGCAAAGGCTTCAAAAAGAAATTTTGATGATCATAGTCATACGTTAACTCTTCATTTCTTTGAGAGGACCGCGTTGTTTCAATTGATAAATCCGTGGTATCAAAATCATCCACAAGATCATCAATTTCAGTATTTGATTTTGACCTGCTTTTGGGAATATTTAGTGAATTATACTCACTATAAGAACTTTGTGCAAGATCGTTGCTAAAGCAAGAGCTTTTCTTCGTTAAACTGTCCTCTATAAGCTGATAAATACACACCTCTCCTATTTCGTTTCCACAAAAAAGAATCCATTCATCAGTTTCGTTATCTTTATCAAACCCCTTTGGCGGATTCAAGTACCATTTGATAGAGCATATTCCCTTGTTTCCAACTTTTGTATCATATAAAACATTCTCATTGTTGTTTATGGTGTGTAGTACAACACTGCTGAATGGGGTTTCATTGCTTATGCTGGATGCCTTTAGTAGTATCAACCTCCCCAATTTGGTACCACATGCTAGAAAATCACATTTCCTCGATGGACAAAAACTTACACTTGTTACGGTATCATCCTCAGCGTCCAAGTAATCACTTTCCAATAATGTCTTGGTTTGAAAGTTCAGGGGATCCCATATGTAAACGCTCTTATCCAACCCTACAGCTAGTATGTTTGTGTTCGACCAACTCAATGGATTGGAGTAAAAATCATTTTTCAAGTCAGGTGCTTCAAGAACTCTGAAAGGCTCTATATTTGGAATGTTTCCGGTCTTTTTCTTATGATTAGTTATTAACATCTTGCTGAATTTCAATTGTTTGCCTTTAGATTTTCTTGAATCATTAAATTTGAGGATTTTTTCCGATTTCAACACAGACATGGCATCAGTGATGAATGCTTGGCTTATGAAATTTTTCTTGAGATTAATCCAGTTCTTCTGCCCATGATTTTTTAGATTTGTCTGTATGAATTGATAATAACTGTCAACTTTTTGCTTATGCTTTGAAATTATTAGATCTATAAGAGTGTCTTTATTCATAGCCATGGTGATATTTTCAAAGCTGATCGTGTTTGTATCATCATTTAATCTAATATCATTGTTAAACAAGTCAATATTATAGTCTATTTTTACTCCTCTCCTTTCAGAGATTTTTTTCAGGTTCACATCTGAAGGTATGTACCTGTCTAATTGGTGACTCATGGTTCTGTCAAGCAACTATATATTATTATAAGCAGATAACAAACGTTATAATTATAGATATAGTCACAGTATTAGTAGGTTTTGTTGGTTAGCAAATAGTTTCCTCATAGTACTAAATTATAAGAAAACCCCCCATAAGTTCTAAGCCTTTTTTTAGTATAATTGGATTTTGTAAAGAGTCTAATTTGTATTTGTTTGTGTAGGAGTTTAATTATTACATTTAACGTGTGTTTATATTAAGAAAAAAAAAGACTTTTTCTTTCATTCTTTTTTTTTTTTTTTTTGATTTGATTAAAGCTATTTGTTGTGATTATTACTAAGAATTGGTAGCGCTGTATGGACGATATAACCAAAATTATAATTTCTTCGATTTGAACCATTAACTCCTAAGACAAACACACAATACCTTGATTGTGTCTATCTTTTAGAGAAAGCATCAACATATTTTTTAGTACATGTATGGATATCTCCTTCTAAATAAATCAAACAAATAAAATGATTATTAACATAGTATTAGTTTCCTATTACCTCTTTTCAAAGGAATATATTCCTTTGCCAGTGAGGTGAAAAAAAAATTACAGAAAGCCAAATGTTTAATATCGGGTGTATAAACACTGATCAAATGAATATTCAAAAATAAAAAGTGAATATGCCAAAATCACCAAATGAACATCAAAAAATAAAAAGGTGTTCCCACAGAAAAAAAAAAAATGGTGTCCATCCACACCAATTTATGTTCTAGAAACCAAAAAAAAAAAATACATGTGCCCATAAAATAAGGTGAGACAACAACAAAAAAATAACTACACTCAACATTATCTCAGTGGAACATGATCACACTGTACGTTAATATTTTCACCAGAGAAGAAAAAAATAATAATATACAATTTTTGAAAAAAGACAATATTCAAATATAGAAGTGATTCTCCTTTGACACCACTTTATTATCTCCTTATGAAATTCATTAAACAATAACAGTTTATGGAACTTTGAAATAAAGTTAACAAATCTTCATACATCAATTGAATATTCAATTTTGTACTTCTTCAGTAACAACTATAGGGTGTGATGTTTGCTTTTTTTATTTTTTCATATAATGAATTAATACTGTGAGTGTGTTTTATGGCAACTTATCAATCATATATAAAGCAGTGTCATCACAATCTTTTATCATCAATTTTTTTTTTATATTTCAATATTATTAATCAAAAATATATTGTTATAAACAAACCATCAATAATATAATTATTATATTATAACATACACATCTAATTACTACTTACAAACATAACATGTCCGAAATCACTTTAGGAAGATATCTTTTTGAAAGAATTAAACAAGTTGGGGTTAACACCATCTTCGGTTTACCAGGTGACTTCAACTTGTCTTTGTTGGACAAGATCTACGAAGTTGAAGGTTTAAGATGGGCTGCCTCTTTGAACGAATTGAACGCTGCCTACGCTGCTGATGGTTACTCCAGAATCAAAGGTTTGGGTGTTATCATCACCACCTTTGGTGTTGGTGAATTGTCCGCCTTGAATGGTATTGCCGGTGCCTACGCTGAACACGTTGGTGTCTTACACATTGTTGGTGTTCCTTCCTTGGCCTCCCAAGCCAAGCAATTGTTATTGCACCACACCCTAGGTAACGGTGACTTTGATGTTTTCCACAGAATGTCTGCCAACATCTCTGAAACCACTGCCATGATCACTGACTTAGCTGCTGCTCCAGCTGAAATCGACAGATGTATCAGAACCGCCTACATTGCCCAAAGACCAGTTTACTTAGGTTTACCAGCCAACTTGGTTGACTTGACTGTCCCAGCCAAGTTATTGGATACCAAGATTGACTTGAAATTAAAGGCCAATGATGCTGAAGCTGAAGATGAAGTTGTTGAAACCATCTTGTCCTTGATTGCTGATGCCAAGAACCCAGTCATCTTATCTGATGCCTGTGCCTCCAGACACAATGTCAAGACTGAAGTTAAGCAATTGATTGATGCCACTCAATTCCCAGCATTCGTTACCCCATTGGGTAAGGGTTCCATTGATGAAAAGCACCCAAGATTCGGTGGTGTTTACGTTGGTACCTTGTCCTCTCCAGAAGTCAAGAAGTCTGTTGAAAGCGCTGACTTGGTTCTATCTGTTGGTGCCTTGTTATCTGACTTCAACACCGGTTCCTTCTCTTACTCCTACCAAACCAAGAACATTGTTGAGTTCCACTCCGACTACATCAAGATCAAGAATGCCT
>JAJLRX010000268.1:0-54013 GCA_030567275.1 Hanseniaspora lachancei | reverse complement strand
ACATCCAGGGATACAGTGTTTCCTGTTCTCTGCTCCTTATCGTACTTGTTCAAGCTGGTGGCAATCCACGGAACGACCACGGATGTGTTTCTAACAATGCTGCTGACCTGGTTGAAAACATACTCTGGATCTATGTAGTCGATCTCCGCCTTTTCGATCTTGTATCCTTTGCCAAGTTTTTGTCTCTTGCTATCAATCATTTTCTTTTCAATGTTCGCCTTGCTTGGATCATACAACTTGATGGTGTAAGGCTGCTTTCTATGTCTTATAACTGTTGTGGTTAGTATTTTCTTCCTTAGTTCGTCCCCCACTCTGTGATCAAGCAAGATAACATCAAAGCTGGCCAGGGTCTTGGCTAGCTGCTTGTTGGCTTTCAGCTGCTTCAATTGCTTGACCCCATAGACTCTGGAAAACAGCTCAGTGGATGTTTCTGTCAGTCTGGTACTTGAGTTTTTATTCATATCAATGATTCTATCGCTTGTTGATGCTCTCTTCACGCCTGCCTTGACACTCCTTCCCTTCTTGCCCAACAGTTTCTCTCTCCATCCTTGTGTTTCTTTACTGGTATCATCATTCTTATGTATTCCCAACCTCTTGTCGAGGTATTGATCACACGCACTTAGCTTTTCTGTGTAAACATCACCTGGATCCTTGACTATAAACAGAATCTTATCCTGTCCAAGCTTGCTGATCCTGTTGGGAACCTTGATGACCATGGGGATTCGGTGGTATCTCGACAGTGGTATGTTCGGTGCTGGTGACTTCAGACTAGCTGCGGATTGAACGTTGACTATGAATGAAACATTGACCTTGGACTTTGGGGCTACAGGAGCAGTCTCGCTTGGCTCAGCATTCCCAAACTCATTCATCCTGAACGTGTGCAGCTTTTCAGTGTATTCCTGTTTCTTCTTGATATAATCCAACTTCATGTGATTGAGCAATGCTAGGACAGACCTGTTGGATATGGCCAAATCGGGATCAACCACTGGTTCATCGCATCCTTGCTGTGATTTATTCAACGCTTTAGGTAGTGCCATAATCAAATTATCTTATGGTGTTTGGCCTTTTTTTTTCAAAGTTATAATTCAGATAAATATGGTACTCTTGATTCTGGAAAAAATAAAAAAACTGTGAAAAAAAAAATAAAAAAAAAAAAAAAAAGAAACTTTCTTGAGTAACGTTCAAGAAAATTAACATAAAAATCACACTTTAACTGTATTTCAGCTTAAACTTGTTATATTAGATTTATATCATAAGCCTATATAGATTATAAATATATGTACATACAACATGTTATTCATGCATTGAAGATAAACTACTGAATTGTAAATGAACGGAATTTTGTTTTTCTTTTCCAATTCTTTAGATGTGGAGGAAGAAGGGAAAAAAAAAAAAATAATAAAGAACAACAGCACAATCATCGAATAGATTCAAGACTGAATATAACAAAATACTTTATACTAGAGCTTGATTTTTTTTCAACTTTATTGCGAGCAATCTGCTTGTGAAATCATTTACATTTTGTTGTTTTTAACTTATTCCAAAAATTCAGTGAAGTCTTCTGGCAATTCAGTGATTTCAGTGGAGTAGAACTTTCTTAATTCTTCTAATGGAGCGGCATCAGCGGCGGTGACCAAGTTGATGGCAACACCCTTTCTACCGAATCTACCGGATCTACCGATTCTGTGGATATAGTTTTCCTTGTTCTTTGGCAAGTCAAAGTTCATGACCAAGGAAACTTGTTGAACATCAATACCTCTGGCCAACAAGTCGGTACAGATCAAGATTCTGGAGGAACCTTGTCTGAATTGCTTCATGATGATGTCTCTTTCTTCTTGGGACAAGTCAGAGTAGATGGCGGAAACAACATAGTCGTTTTCCTTCAACTTTTCAGACAACATTTCAACTTTCTTTCTGGTGTTACAGAAAATAACAGATTGAGTAACGTTCATGGACTCGTATAGTTCGGTCAAAACCTCAAACTTGTCATTATCACTTTCGGTTTCAACAAAGAATTGCTTGATACCATCCAAGGTCAATTCAGCAGACTTGACCAAGATGGTGACTGGGTCAGTCATCAAGTTGTTGGCAACTTCAACAACTTCGGCTGGCATGGTGGCGGACAACAAGACAACTTGGGATTCCTTTGGCAACATGGTGAAGGCATCGAAGACTTGTTGGGTGAAACCAGCAGACAACATTTCATCGGCTTCATCCAAGATGAAGACCTTGATGTCCTTGGTTCTCAAGGTGCCCTTGGAGATCAAGTCGTTGATTCTACCTGGAGTACCAACAACAACTTGACAACCAGCGTTCAAGGCAGCATGGGTTTCTTCATAAGAAGTACCACCAATACAAGCATGAGGCTTGATGTCAGTGAACTTGGCCAATTCAGAGATAACGGTGTGGATTTGTAAAGCCAATTCTCTGGTTGGAGCTAAGATGATGGCTTGGACAGCCTTCAAGGTTGGGTCGATTCTTTGCAAAGCAGCAACACAGAAAGTGGCGGTCTTACCAGTACCGGATTGGGCTTGGGCTAAGACTTCCTTACCTTCAGCAATTGGAATGATGGCTCTCTTTTGGATTTCAGAAGGAGTGGAGAATTGTAAAGCGTAGATACCCTTTAAGATATCAGACTTTAAGTTCATGGCTTCCCAGGTTTGGTAGACGTGAACTTCATCACTTTTAGTTTCGGCAGGAGCAGACATATTGGTTGATTAGTTAATAATAAATTACCTTTGGTTTGTTAAGAAAGAAAGTAAAATAAGAAAACAAAACTAGTGCTAATATAAAGGAGTATTTAAAAAGGATTCAATTATTGATTAAATCAAAAATGTTGTTTAGACACAGGAAGAGTAAGTAATTAATAACCTTGTTATACATCTTTGACATAAATTGAATTCTTCATGACACTTGTTAATTTTTTTTTTTGAAGAGTAAAACAAATAATGAAACTTCACACTAAAAAAAAAAATTTTTTTTTTTTTCCTCAAAAAAGTTGATTCAAACAGTTTTTTCCTTACAAATCAAATAAGCGCTGGAAATCAGTATCAAAGTGGTATTTAGACTCCATTTTGGAGAGAAAACAAGGGGGGGAAAAAAGGCTGTGTTCACCAGATCGAGTACTCGGGAAATTTGTTGGTTGCTTTTTTTTCTCTTGAATGTCCATAAAGAGTAATTAATCTGCTAGCCGCGTTTAAAAAAAGGAAAACAAACACAGGAGATAAATTTACCAGCCAAAAAAGAAAAGAAAAGAAACACACCCACATGATATTCTAACCCAAAGTGGTAAAAAGAAACTAAACACAGGTAAAATAACCGCCTTTCTTCTTTTTTGTATTTTTTGCTCTTAAAAAAAGAAAAAGAAACAAAGTATAGCTTGTGCGTGACACTCTTTTTATATTTTTGGTAGGTGGGAAATATTTAGTTTAATCAATCCATCCCAAATGAGTAAGTTATATAACATAATTAGCTTATCTCCACTCTCTAGTGTTTGCAGTTGGGAAATCCTCATACTTGATCCATGGAAACTCAAATGCAGGGCTCTTTTCACTTTTTGGCTTTTCTGGAGGTGTTTCAGACATTTTTGCATCTTCAACCTCTTCCTGCTGACAAACATCCTGTTTTGTCTTATTGAAACTTGAATAATATTCCGGTGCAACGTAATCCATCACACGACTTTCCCAAGGCTTGTCCATGAACTGTACAATCATGGCCTTGTTCAAAAACTTGTTTTCCTTGGACTGCTTTAGTGCATTGTTTGCATATTCAAAGTAGCCTGTTTCAGATGGAGCAGTCTTTTCCGGTGCTTTAGAGATCTCCTTTTCTTCAAACAAGAAATATGTTTCGCTTGGATCAGAATAAGCACTGCTTGACTTGCTTTCACCCCAGACCTGTACATTGTAAACATACGACAGATTCTTCCATGAATTAGAAAATACGTAATTCAACAAACCTTGATCCAAATTGTCATATAACTCCACTTCCTGGCTCTTGGAATTACACAACTCATTGAATGTTTTTGAGTGTTCAACCAACTCTTTGTAACTCAAAGCAGTGGTGTTATTAATTGCAAACACACCCGTATTGAACATGTCAGGCCAGGTTGATTCATTACAAGCAACAATATCCTCTGCAATGTCCAAGGACTCTTCAAATAGCAAATCCAAAGCCTTTCCCGATTTGATAAAGCAATCTGCATCTAAGTAAACAATGCTTGAATAATCTGAAATAATATTCCAAAGCTCAATCTTCAAAAAGTAAGCTTCATGATCCGCAGAAACTATAACTCTATCAAAGGCTTTTGTGAGCAAATGCCACTTGGTCATCTTTTTTAGTTGAGATAAAGTTGGCTTGTCGATCAATACCAACGTTTCATATTTTGTTTCAGTAATGGCTTTCATTTGCTGCAGCTTGTTTGCCAACAGCAAACTTAATGCAAAATAATTACTAAATAATCTCTCATCAGCTTTGGTGATATCAAAGAATAAAATGGTAGCAACCGCATGGCTAATTGATTTAGACATGTTCAATAGTATAAATAATTACAGATACTTTTGGGTTTTTACAGCTATAAATATTCAGCAATAAGCTGATAATAATTGAACTTAGAGTTTAACTTCATGAACTGGGTGGCGTTGTATTTCAAAGAAACTGTAAGATAAAACCTTATGGGCAAATCACTTGAATACCCAAAAACAAAAGAACAAAAAAAACATAAAAAGGTAAATCAATAGATAAGATATCTCTACGAAAAAAAACAAGCCGATATCAAGAGGGGTAAAAAAAAAAGAAAGATACACAAAGCAAATTTGTATATTTAACAATGCGCCAAATATTCTAAAGGTTTAATTAATGTATTGATTTAACATTGCAAACTTCTAATAGCCATATTATTATTCTTAGTTCTTATTTCAAATTATAACTTTAAATTGCTTATATATAAACGAAAAAAAAAATATTATCATACTCCTTTAAATACATCATGAAGAAACTTTAATGAGCAGACACACCCACAATCACGTATGAAGAGGCTTATTTTGCCTTTATATTTCTCTCAGACTGTTTTAAACTGTGTTTAAATATTTTTTTTCATATTTTTTTTTTTCCTTTGAACAAGTCAACTTAACGAGAGAAACTCCAGACGTTCTTTAAGACACCGTCTTGTTGAGCTAATCTGTTGATGGAGTCATCAGCTTCACCGTTAGCTCTGATGAAACCAGATAAAGCGTAAGTGATGAATTCACCTTGGATGGCTCTACCGTTTTCGTCAACCTTAACAATGTTGATTTGAACGGAAGCGTGATCCTTGGCCTTGATGATTCTGTTGGAGGCAGAACACTTTCTTGGAATGTATAATTCAACCTATTAACAAAGTATAGATGTTTTAATTTATGTTTAAATGAAAAAGTGAAATAATTGTTAGTAAATTTACAACAAACTCTTTTATAATTTTATATTTGGAAGAAAAACAGAAATGATTCGTTTTACAATATATCCTCCCTATTCATGTCAACAAAATCAACACTTCTTGAAACAAACGTTTTGTATATCCACTTTACTAATCTAGAACTCGAGTTAACAAAACACCTTAATTGTATTTTGCTGATAATTCTAAAAGAAATAGTAACAAAGTCTAACTTGTGACAGTTACTGTTTTCAATCATTTCAGATATGATACAAACATTACTCAACACTGTTTGAGTTCGACAAGAACTGGTTTCCTTGTGTCTGTTCAGTTTTCTCATATAGTCGAAACAGCCAACATTTAGTACTATATTTCCTATTATTTTCAAACTCACTTAAATGACCCTCTTTTTGAATTTGTCAATGGATGTGCATTCTCTCACAAAGACGGTAAAGACATTTATTCATGTAACTCAAAACATAATTCCTCAATCAAAAAAATTCACTAATAGGCCACAAATTTAATCTCGTTTAAATGTAAATGCTTTGATTATAATGAAACAGTTTATAATTTCATATGTTGGTTTGTTCTTTATCAATGTGCCGTCTTTATTTTCTTTATTTTATTTGAAAATTGAACATAATCTATTCACTGCAAATTTGTGCTGCATATAGGCCACTTCATGTTGGAGTCACTTCTGCCGTATTGGGTACTGGGATAGTTCATTGGTCGTGATAACCATCGTTTTTTTCACTATTTCTTGATGATTTTATGTTGACATAGATTGGTAATATATTATGGCCCCAATTGAATCACTTCTCAAACACCTGTCTTAGTGTCTAGAAATACATACTAATTCACCTTTATCGTTTTGCATTTTGGTACTGTTATAGTGTGGTTGTTGGTGGTTTTTCAGCCTTTTATTTACAAAGTTTGCTGAAAAAAAAAACTCTTTCGTTTTCTTTTTAAGAAGTATTTTCTCTACGAAAAACTGACCAACGAGAAAAAAATATTACTAACAAAAACCGCTTCCACTAACTTGCGCTAACAAGCAAAAATTTTCCTACAAATTCAAACAGTCTTCTGTTGCTCAAAAAGGAAAATTGAAAAAAACTACAAATTCCATTTTTTTTTGTTAAGTCATAGAAAAAAAAATAATAATTACTTTGTTTTTCACCATTAACTTCAAGTGATTTCTCTATGATAAATGTCAGCAAAAGTAATTCCAAGATAAGTAAAAATGTTTGCTTTGTATATAATTTAATTTAATAAATGTTTTTAGCTGTGTAATCAGATACTATTTCATTAAGTTCACTTGTCAAAATATTGTTCATGAAATAGATATAAAGTGTATTTTTACATTCCTTTTTTTTTTTTTAACACATCTACATCAGTATTTCCTAAAAAAGAAAATGTTACAAAAAGATTGCTGATTCAAAAAAAAACTCAAACAGTGAAAAAAAATTGTAACAAAAAATTAATCACTATAACTTTTTTCGAAGTTAAATTAAATAAACGTGACCTTTGGAAAAAAAAAAAAAAAGAAAATAAATAAATTTAATCAATTCCTCGTATTTATTTTTTAGTCAACACTATAACAGATTCTACGTGATGGGTTTGAGGAAAAAAATCAAATCCTGTTACATGATCAATTTGATACAAGCCACCGTTTTCCGTTTCTCTCAGGAAGTATTCCATATCTCTTGCTTGTGTGTTGACATTACAAGAAATATAAACAATCTTCTTAGGCTTATACTCGCTTAATTGTTTCAAAAAGCCTTGGTTGGAGCCCTTTCTTGATGGATCCATGATGACTGTTGTTAGCTCGTTTGGTGTATCAACTTCCTTGAAAATTTTTTCAGCATCACCCGCAATGAACTTACAGTTCTCAATGGAGTTCAGCTTTGCATTCTCAGCAGCTGACAAGGCTGCCTGTTCACTAACTTCAACACCCAAAACTCTTTCCATCTTATCAGAACAGCATATACCTATAAATCCAGATCCACAGTAAGCATCAACAAGGTATCTTTTAGAGTCCTCTTTATTATCTATTTCAGTATTTTTCAGAACATGGTCAATCACCAACGGTAAGATACTTGTGTTGATTTGGAAAAATTCATTAGCAACAAAGTTAAATTTCTTTCCACAAACTATTTCTTGGATGGTTTGTCTTTGGTTTGCTGTGACTGATCTGAATCTTTGGTCCTTTGTTTGTTCAAACGCTGGCTTTGTGGCATCCTTTTCCCTTGGCAAAACATGGTTGTCCTCAATATCCTTCAAAGTGGGCTCTACATCTGTTGTCTGTTCTCTTACAAATACGTTATATTGGTTTTTCTTAAAAGTTGGAAATTCCTTGACAAGCCTTTGCTTGGAGACTCTTAAACCGTTATTGATCAAATCAGTGGAGATACTGCATGATTCAATATCTATTATGGATCCAAACTTGTTTTTTTCATGCAAAGCGGTATCGTTTTTATGTTCCTTTCTCCAATAATGCCTATTGGCTTTATCAAATCCCAGATTAGGAAGTTCCATTATAGGCTCATTTTTTTCAATGGCTTCTAACGCATTCTTCTTCAAAATTGCTGGCAACGATGCATGTGGGGTGATTTTTGTTCTGTATTTGTACTTGTTTGGAGATTGGACTACATCCATAAACTTGTCACTATCCATGATTCCCTTGAATATGGATGGCGCAAAGTACTTGTATGCATTGACTATTGTTTTCTTTTTTAAATCCATTTGGTTTTCATAAGAGGTGTGCTGATAATTACAGCCTTGGCAAATACCAAAGTATTCACATTTAATTAAACCATTGTCTCTCAGAGAGGATTCTTTGACTACATCAACTAGATCTGCAATGACAGCCAATCTTTGTGTTGTGTGGATTTGTGCATTAACAACATCACCAACCAAACCAAAAGGCACTATAATAACTTGTTTGGACTTACTTTCAAAAACACTGTCAATCAACCCTATACCGTCACCTTGAGAAGTGATGGCTAGGATTTCCACGTTCTCAACATATCTATTATACTTGGCAACAGCTTCCTTTTCTCGTTTTTTGTATAATTTTGAAACCAGAGTATGATCATTGGTTACTTCATCTTCGGTTAGGTTATGATCCGCTAGTAATGCTTCTATGTCCTTTTCTTGTACTTGTTGATAAGTTCCTATCTGAGAAAAAGGATCAACCTCTTTTTTCATTTTCTTCATTTTGGGAACAATGCTCTTAGCCTTTTTCAAAGGAGGTTGCTCTACTTCAGACATATGTGGATTTAATCTTTAAAAAAGAGTAGAAATAGAATAGAATGGTCTTGTTATTTGGTTACAGTAATGCTTTAATTCCTTAATTTATAGAATTTAATCAATGTGAATTGGTGAAAAAAAAATGATTACTTTTTAAAAGTATATTTGCACTATCAAAAAATGACAATTAAAAGTATAAAAAAAAAAAAAAAAAAAAAAAAAAAAACATATTGTTTATTTTCATATGTGATCTATGTTTCTAAAACGTGTAAAGATCAAATTTATTAGCTTTATTTTTTTATTATTATTCTTCATATAGCCCATAATTAAAAGCAACGAAACAGCTATAAGTACAACAAGCAGAAACATATTGCATAACTTCTATTGAATAAATCACAATAAACAATGCATAGAGATGACAATCTTGAAAAGGACGATGATGGTAAGCTAGTTCTTAAAGCTATACCTGAATCAAGCAACTCAGAAGAGTTTATTGACGCAAGACCCAGATCGAGAAGTAACACGGTTCTATCCCAGATGAGCCTGAATGCACGCACAAGAAAACGAAGCCGCACGGACTCTATAGCATCATCAATTATGGAGGCAGTGGAGCAAATAAAGGTGCATAATGAGCAAACTGATGTTGACACAAAGGATCCAGGACTGCAAACAGATGAATACTACAAGAAGAGGATGACTCCATTCAGATACAAGCTGAGAAAGCTTCTTTTGAAGTATGTTGAAAATGAGAATGGCCCCTTGGTTTACATACAAGAGCACTGCAGAAACTTATTCTTGGATGAATACTTCATATACTCTGCCAACTTAGGATCGCATTTTTTCTACGTCGTGTGCTTGCCAATGACCCGTTGGATACCCATCACGCAAAGCCGCGACTATTCAAGAGACCTGATATACTTGCTGGCATTTTCCATTTACTTCTCGGGCCTCATCAAGGATTACTTGTGTTTGCCTAGACCGAACTCGCCGCCAATAATAAGAATAACACACTCTGAGTACACAACCAAGGAATACGGAGCACCCTCATCCCACACTGCCAATGCCACAGCAGTAACATTTTATGTCATCATGCAGTTGTGTTTGTCAATGAAGCACTTGAGCTTCAAGCAGGGATTTTTCTTTTTCACGCTGGTATTCATGTACTACACCACTTTAACCTTTGGAAGACTGTATTCAGGAATGCATGGATTCTTTGACTTGGAAAGTGGTGCTGTCATAGGGATTTTGACACTGCTTGCAAGACTGCTGACGAGGAACTATTTAGATAACGTTTTGCTCCCAAGCTCATCCATTCTCTATCCTATAGCCCATGTGTTGTTTGGGTACTGTCTTCTGTTCTGGCACTTGCATCCAGTTGAAATGTGCCCGTGTTACGAAGACTCCGTGTCCTTCATTGGTGTTGTAGGTGGTTTGGAAATATCTGACTGGCTGTGCACTAAGTTGGGTGAAGAGCACTTACCATGGGTGCAGTCCAAGAATCTCGCATATCTTCTACCGTTCCCAGATAGTGGCACAGCAAATAGCTGGACTAGAGTTGTAGCTCTAAGATTGCTGATAGGAGTAGGATTGGTTCTGTTGTGGAAGGAATTGGTAACTGTGATAATCACCAAAAAGGTGTTTAAACTAAAGACAACATCCATACTATCAGGCAAAACACTGAAGCAACACAAGATTAAAGAGTTTGAGCCATTGCCAGTCACCGTGGTTCTTTTGAGATACTGGATCTATGCCGGTATTGCCATAGTTGCATGCTTTGTGGCTCCTGTGGTATTCAGTGTGTGTGGACTTTTATAATCGCCGTTAATCGGATTAAGTTTATTTTTTCATTTTTTTTTTTTTTTAAGGACATCTGTGTTGGAGTGTACGTTCATTGGTCTTGTGAGTAGTGTTTTTTTTCTATTTTTCTTGTAGATATATAAAGTATGTTCTTGAAGTGGTTGGAAGGATATCCTTTGATTGAATCAGCCACGTAGTTGTTCTGTGTACAGATGTATCAGGACTATCAATGCATCATGGATCTTATACTAGTTTGCTTCTACACAGTGTTGCATTCATGGAGGTTTTTCCCGATGGTAAAATTAACCTGAATTTTGTACCAAAAAAGAGTGGTTGAATTTTTAAAAAAAAATCCAAGGTGGAAAAAAAATAAAAACAGTTTACGAAAACAAAATTGCCCATGACAACTCACTACGGGAGAAAAAAAAATTTATGGGTCTATTTCGTTCCTTTCAAATTCATTCTTTTTTAAATATGACATTTGAAATGTGTAAAAATGTTTTGGCTACCGTTATACACCATCTGTACCTTTATTATACTATAAAGAGATATCCTTTTCTCTTACCCAAAGTTATAAGAGTTAACAAAAGAGGATTCTTCCATTCATCACTTTAAACAGGTATCTACAGAACGAAACTTGGTTCAAGTGAGTCTTCATTCTAATTTTTTTTTTTTTTCATTAACATTTAACAAGCTTGTTCCTTTCTTTACCATAGAAAAAGAAAAAAGGAAAGAGATTCATTGGTTACAATAACAGAATAATATCCTAAAAGGACATTCATACAATCATATTGCTATCCAAGATCACAATAAAAGTTGAAACACTGAGGAAAGAAAACTATCAGCACACCGGAATACTAAATCAATTTGAAAACAATGCACGAAGAGGAAGAAATTGACTACGAAAGTTTACCTTCATCTGCTCCTTTATCACACCAACTAGCTGCTGGGGCATTTGCGGGAATCATGGAACACTCAATTATGTTTCCCTTGGATGCTGTCAAGACCAGAATGCAAGCCATATCTAATGTATCCAAAAACGGGTCATTCATCAAAAACTCTTCCACTTCCTTAATCAGAACAATCTCTAACATAGCTACTCAGGAGGGGTCCTTAGCATTGTGGAAAGGTGTTCAATCTATGATTATGGGGGCTGGTCCTGCTCATGCCGTATACTTTGCCACTTATGAAACCATGAAAGACAAGTTCACTGGCATTGCCGATAGATATGACAACAACGAAATCCAAAATCCCTATTTCAAGGATGACTCCTCTCTGAAACTGGCCCTGATCACCGGTTCAGCTGGTATTTGTGCCACAGTCGCTGCAGATGCTTTGATGAACCCATTCGATACCATAAAGCAAAGAATGCAGCTACACAAGGTTGACCATCCTGGCCACAGCTTAGAGGCAAGCTCTGTCCCAAAGGCGAAGTTGGGAATGTGGCATTTTGCTAAAGACATTTATAGAAACGAAGGCTTGCTGGCCTTTTACTATTCATACCCAACTACACTAACCATGAATGTGCCTTTTGCTGCCATGAACTTCAGTATCTACGAGCTATCAACAAAATATTTCAATCCGTCCGGACAGTATGATCCATGGATCCATTCATTGTGTGGTGCCATAAGTGGTGCACTCTGTGCTGCTGTAACCACGCCTCTGGACAACATAAAAACTGTTTTGCAAGTAAGAGGCTCTCATGTTGTAACTGTTAAGGAATTAAAGGAAGCAGACAGCTTCTGGAAAGCAGCAAAGGCCATACAGAACAATTACGGTATCCTTGGATTTGCCAGAGGTCTAAAACCTAGAATCATCTTCAACATGCCAGCTGCTGCTATTTCATGGACATCCTACGAATGTGCAAAATACTTTTTATTCAAGTCTGAATGAAAAAATTTAAAACCTGAAGAGTCAACATTAAAAAGATGATTTCAAGAACAAGTGGGGGAGTTTTAATTGATCCTGCTCTTCCTCTTTTTTTTTTTTTCTTTTTTTTTTTTGAAAATTATTCATTTTTTTCGAAAGGGACACAATATAAATCTCTATGTGAAAGTTGGCACTATAATGTTCTTGGTAAAGCATCAACTTGAAGAGAATTAAATAGTGAGGTTGTAATTAACTTAAACCCGTTCAGAGAAACTACCATCGAATTGAATTAAATAAATATACAATATTGATTATATGTGACATACCTGTAAATACTGATAATATATATTTTCTTGCTCAATTTTTTCTTGTTTCCCTTTAAACTTATACTATGGCGATGGCATCTCATTGCTTCTATCAAATACATCAAAATCATCCACGAGACTTTTGACTCTCTTTTTATCAGCTGCTAGTGCAGGTCCGTTCTTGTGTTTCAGCAATTTCATCTGTTCTTGTTTTTTTTCCACTAGGTACTTGTAGCCCTGGATATCATACACAACAGCCTTGTTGTATGTCTCATCAACCGGAATGTATTCATCGTAATAACCCTCCATAAAGTCAGCCCAAGGCTCTTCTGAATGATTCCTGGCTACCATATCATCCGATGAACTGCTGACTTTGTTTTGTGTATTGCTTGCAGCAGTAAGATTTCCAGACGTATCTGGTGTCCTTGTGTCGTTGTTGGTTGTGTCCACTAAACTGCCATTTCCAGTAGACCCATAGGTGGGTCCCATTTGTTGCTGAGATGGGAAACTGACAAGGCTCTTTTTTTTTCTTATGTGCTTGGGATCCAACCAGTACTGATCCTTCCCCTTGTTTGAAAATCTTAGACCTTCTGTTATACGTGCATTTCTGGTTCTCGTGTCTGCTTTACTGTTCAGTGTTGCCTTTGCTGCATCGAAATTTCTATAGTTGTATTCCGTTCCAAAAAAGGTATTATAGGAATCCACTACCAAATCCTTGTTTCCCAAACAGTCTTTCAAAGCGTATTTGAATGACAGCCTAGATGATTCTGGTTTTCTTTGGTATGTGTACGGCTGATTTGAAAACGCAACTAAGTGCCCAATGGCAAATGGTATCATCTCCAAACACAAAAGAACGCTTTGGTAGATGTATCCCATGTCCTCTTCTTTCAGATTGACATGCTGCTTGAAAACTCCAAAATGTTGCAATATCATCAATAAAATGGACTGCCAGTAACTTACAAAAATTATCAACTTGACACACAAAAACTTAGGCCAGGGCCCAAATTGTCTCAATTCATTGTAAAGGCATCTCCAGAAAACGGCCAATTCATACAAGGATAACGTAGCTGAGATGTTGTATCCGATCAACAACCAAAACTTTAATCTACCAACCCAAACATCCGCATTTGTATCAGTCTCATTAAAGTCTACCACTAGGTTACCCACAATGAAGAAAGGCTTTAGCCAAACATACTGAAGAACTCCTCTTTTGATGAACAGGAAGTCCTTTGGATTGGATATGTCCACTGAGGGAAGAATTCTACCAACAAGAGGATGCCTGACTGTACTCCTGTTTTTCCATGCTGTTTCCATCAGAATTTTTCGTTCTCCACCCAGTATGTATATCAGATATGTGAAGAAAGTATAAATTATAAAAGACTCATAAATCTCTTGAATGGGCTGAAGGAATATCTTGCTGTAAAATGTTGATATGATCCCTGAAGATGTTATGTATGTGGTTATGGCAAACAGGGGAACCATAAATAAAATACGGATACACATTCGCTGTTCTTGAGGCATTCTATATGCCATCAGATGAGACACTATTGTGTAGAGCGAGATGACAACAGACAGTGCGGAAGTGAATGTACATAGTTTGAACAGCACATTGGATATCTTCCTTTCAGTCATGATGCTCCAGAGAGTTTGTTTTTTTCTTTGGTGAGTTAGAGCTATCATCCTTCTTTTTTTTTGAAAAGAATCTCAAGCAATGAGTTGAGTTATCCTACAGGGGGAAAAAAATAAATAAAACTAAATAAACATAGATTATGCGGAAAATCATTACCAAAAAACGGATATACTAAAGATTAAAAGGAAGATGCTCAGATTCATCAATCACATTCTTCCTTTTAGCAAGATAGATGGCTTCATAAGCAATCACTTTGAAGCTCATGTGTTACTTTTTTTATTTTATCAAACTTTTAAGGTATCCTATATATGTGGTACTGTATATTGCAATCCAAATGTGCATAATGTTTAGCAAAAAAAAAATTAAAAAAACACACTTTTCGTTTAACAAGTCTCTAATCAACTATCTTCATGGAGTACATGTCCCCTTGTGGTGCTTTAGTCTTTTTGTTAGTTTCAACAGCCTTTTTCTCCCTCGAGCCTTTCTCTCTTGGTCCCTTTGAGTGAGAGTTTTTCTTCTGTACAGGTTGGTCATCCCCAACTTTCTTTTTAAGAGTTTGTTCAGTTGCTAGCTCACACTTAGCTGAGTGAACACTTATGACCTTCAAAGTTGTGTAACTACCATACACCTTGAACTTTGCTTCAGTCTCTTCCAGGTAGTCCAAAAGCAGCTGGGCCAATTCGTTTCTACGCCTTGTTGACATTCTCTTGTTGTAACCACGGCTTTCAAACAGTCTGTTGATATCTTGCAAAAATGTTTCCTCATCAGATATTATTGCATTGCCTCCTATCTTGGATCTGGTATACTCCGAGATAACCGGATGGTGGGCCGTTCTGAAAAATGGAGAAGCCAAATAAAACTCAGGCCCAAACACAAACTCTACCTTTTCACCAGCACGTAGAGCTCTGTCAGCTATTCTGACCTTTCTGATCATATCCTTTGGTTGGCACTCCCAATTGACTTTCAAAACCTTGAAGTTTGGAGCGGATTTCTCTCTTAGAGCCTTTTTCTTCAAGGCATCCTCATGGGTCTGGATCTTGGCTAACAACTCATCACTCCCTAGATCTTGCAATATTTGCTTTTTCATTTCCACATTGAATTGCTGCACAGGCATTTCACCTTTAGGAACAATTTGAATCACTGATACTAATGCATGCTTGGGAAACGAAAAATAAAGGTCTTTATAGTGGCCAATATTCTTAAGGCTCTCTGTAGTCAAGTTTTCTCTTAAAATCTTAATTCCTTGCTCATTCCAGTCAACTGTATTCAAAGCTTGGTAGTTTGTCATGAAGTTGGAGAGATGTGGTGCTTTGTGATTATGCACAAGAACATTTTTAGGTAGTCTCTCGGATAAAAATACAACCAGGTTGTGTAGATTATTGGGGATTTTATCAATCAAAAGGTTGTATTTCGGGTCTGATTCTGATTTGATCTTTGACTTTTTTAAAGAATCAGATAGTGTAGATTTGTTTGATGTGTTCCTTTCATTTGCCGGATTCTTTCTCAATATAGGGCGAAATCCAGTGGTTGGGTATTTCTTATTCTTTTGAGAAAAGTTTTCAAACAGCTTTTTCAAGCTGTCCTCGGTGTTCGTTCTTGGTGGATTTGATTGTGGTTTGCTTTCACCTTTATCTGATGAGACATTGGATGAAAATAGGGTTTCAAGTTCTTTCCTATAGTTTTTGTTACATCTTGAAACAGAGAAATGCACTCTGGAATTACATCTGATAGCACTTCTGATCATTGGTTGGCAGCAGCTTATTACCCTTGTAGATGTAGTGTCTGGTTTCACTCTGTTAAATGTCATGAAGTCATCGAAAGGTTCTAGTGAATACGACATCTGAAGTATTTTTTCTTTCTTTTTCCATTTTTTTTTTTTTTTTGGTTCATTTTTTTTTTTCCATAGAAAGTATATTTTGTTTAGCCTATTGGTCGATCATATCCAAACTTAGTCAGACATAGTTTAGATACTCACGTATGAACCATATGATCTTGTCAGTGAATGGTTAACCTGCTGTGGTATTTCAATAGTATTATCTAGAGATGACACAAGGTTATACATGCTCAATTGTAGCTGAAGCTGTTTTGTTTGGCTCAAGTCCTTGGAACCCTCCGATACGACCTGCTGTATAGAGCCCATTCATGCACGTGATGTGCTTCCCACTAACACCAAAAACTCTTAACGCTCTAACGGGTTCAAGTTTCCCAAAAAAAAAATCAATCACGAAATGAAAATCGTTACACCTCATCATCTATAAGGTAAACCCAACTGCGCATATCTCATGTTGTTTAAGGTAAGCAATGAATGATGATTACATATCAACTGATGATGAAATCATTGATGACTCTCAGTTTCTGTCCTTGCCAAATGATCAGTCCACTAAAAGCAAGACTGTAATATCAAAAAGTTACGAAACAAAAATGAGATCTCTTTTATTAAACAAGCCAAATAAGTCTCTTTCTGCCAACAAACTCCGAAAGATTCTTTTACCTGATAATGATGAATTTGATGATGATGAATACATAGCTGACTCGCAAATGGAACCAGTGACAAGGATCGTGGGCACAAGTGCATCAGTGAATAACCATGATGCTGTTGCTGCAAAGGAAGACGAATACTTGAAGTACTTGGCTGATTACTATACAAAGGATGTGACTTCTCAAGATAAAGATGTTGTCAATGGCCATGTACTCAGGAAAAGAAACCTTAATCAGCTGCATATCTATGAGCTGGATAGAATCAACTATGAGAAGATTACAGCCAAAATGGCAGACGCCAGGTATGAACAGCCGGATTGTGATGATGACCTTAACGATCAACAGAGTGTGTATTCCAATGTATCGGAGGAAGATTCTGCAAACTATACATATCACAACACATACGAAAGCAATAACATTGAAACATTCACATTTCCTCTTGGTGAAATTAGCAAAAAACACAATAACAGTGAGATTATTGCTCCCTCGGTTTTTGACGACAGTGACAATTCAGATCTTATTCAGATATCATCAGAGGATGATGACGACTCAATAGAAACGTTGGAAGAACGGATACTTCCAAACAAAAAGAGAGCTATGCATGCAAATCTCAACTTTAAAGATAAGCCAACTGTTTCAAGAAAGTCAAAGCTAAATGTTGATAACAGAAACCTATGGGGTAAACTAAAAGAGTCTAAAACATCTACGGCTGAACATATGCAAAAACTTGATGACCGTGAATTTGATGTATCATCCAGTGATAGTGATGATGGTTTGGAAGAGTTTTTTAAAGACTTTCATAAAAAAGTCACTATAGCTAAAGCTCAAAATAAAATAAATAAGCTACAATCACCTAATATCAAAAGCCAAATTAGAAAATCTAGAACTTTGAGTAATAAAGGAACTCCAAATAAGCTAAAAGACAATGTTGAAAAGAAATCAAAAAAGACAAGTCTTAGAAAACAACTCCATGCTCTCGATGATTTTTTTCAAGCTCACTTAGAGGTTGATGCAGCTGAATATCAAGAAAACGATGTTCAATATGAAAAAAGTTTAGACAATCTGGAAGAAGGAATGCTTAAAGATGTAAGCAAGGGTGATGTATCGTCATACTTTTCAAAAAAATCTAAAGACATCGACAAAAATACCTCTCAGTGTATGCTAGCACGCTGTTTTGTTTACAAAAATCTTATGAACACTAATCCTATTAGTCAAATCACAATCAGTGATAAAGCCTTTGAAGTAACTTCGAAACAACTTCATACCTTTAAGTTGTCAATTTTCTCTTCTGAAATCAACTACGATTACACAACATTTTTAGATTACTTAGGCACATCTTTCAACATTAATGTACCTTTGTTGACTACTCTGTTTGATCAAATTGCTGTTGAATCTAGAGCAGTTTTGGTTTCACTTGCTAATGAGAAAACTAAGAGTCAAATGGTTGCATTGTTTTATAAAACAGTTTGTATACCATTACTTGGTTTTCAAGCTTTGTTAGGCAATAATCAATTGAAAGCCAACGAAAAGGAAATTACTAAAAAGATGAGCAACTTTATTGTTAGATCATTGAATAACTTGTTCAAGGTTCAAAGCATATTCAAAGATGCGGAGGAGTACTACGACAATTTCACCAAAGGCATTCTTGTTAATACATTCTCAAATTTCCCTAAAGAATACAAAAAGATTGCTTATTATTACAAAGATAAAGGTGGCAGCTTTGTCAAGTATTCGAATGATATATTGTTTAGAGACTTAAGAGTTGTTGTGGATATTGATACATGTTTAGAAATAGCTAAATCTATTGAGAACACTGTTGTAAGAAAAATATTTCTAAGTACTGGTTTCTTAAGCTACGAAACAGAAAATGTCACAAAAGATAAATTACTGAAATGTTTGGAGATGTATAGTGAGGACTTATATAGTCTGTCCACTTTAGATTACCCCTTTGATAAGAACTTCATATTTGCACTAAGGTCAAGGTATAGACTAGACATTAACTTTTCAAAAAACAACTGCATATTATTGGCTTTTAGAATATTGCTTAAGTACAGACTAATTTTTATTGATGATATGGAAATGAATAATAAAGTCTTTAATTTATTCAGGCCAAATCACATAGCAAAGGGCGATACCTTTGGCCAAAGAATACAAAAAATAAACATGTGTTCTGTGTTATGTTGCTTAAACATGAACAACTTTATTCTCATTGCCAAGGAATTTTTAAAGCTACTAAATTTCAAAGAGCTTGAAAGTTATCAATTACATGCATACTACAAAACTCCTAGTATCAGGAATGAGATTCTGAAAGATGCATTTGACCAGTGCTTGAATCTTCATCAATACAAAAGCACTACAAATTCCTATGTTTGCAGCAAGGATTTTTGTGAAAGAATTGGTGGAATGTTATGGGATGATTTTTATAACCTAGAATGGAACCTCTTGGGAGAAAAACTTGTTAACAAATACTCAATAAACTTGTTTGTAGACTTTTTAGAGAAATTGTATTATAGAAATAAGCTAGAAATGATACATCCCATTAAAATGATTTTGAAAAAATCCATTGAGGTGGATGATGCGGTATCTTTGATTTATAAGTTCTGTATGAAAACAGTCTTAAGTGATACATCTGTAGATCCCACTTTTATCAAGAACCTTATTTTTGGAAAACTCTTCATGTTCTTCAAAGTTTGTGATTCTGTAGACACTTATACCAAAGTTATTGAAAAAACACAAAGTATTTTGAATTATGAAATTTTGGATTATAAAGGATACAGAACTTTCTTTAAAAAAAGTTCAGAAGAAATTTCTCCCATGGACTTTTACTTCTCGCTTTCACAGATCAAGCTCACTGTTGATTCCATTATTAGCACTAGTGTAAAAACCAAGATTTTTGCGTTCATAAAATTCATTATCATCAATTGGTTGAAGGATGAGTCCTATTTTCAAAGGAAATATCAGAAATCAAAATCGGGTAGTACTTATAATGAAAAATTTCTTGAAATTATAAAAAATTACATACTCATGAGTAAAAACTTGCTGCTTGTTGCTACTACAATACTTGAGGCGGTAAAAGACTTTTTTATAGAATGTGAGTTCAATGAGTTTGCTGAACTGATAAATGAAATAAGACTGCAAATTCTAGGTAATAGTTCACATTTGCATGTTGTATTTAGCGATATAGCTTTACCATATAACAAAAGCACATATTCATATTTTGTTGACTTACTAATGAAACACAATATCAAGGACAAAAGACACGTTTTGAAGGAATATTTAAGCGGTATTAGAGTCAGTCGAGACTTGGCAAGTTACATACAAGAAATAAGTCAAAATGAAACAGGTTTTGAAGCTTTGGTTCTGTATTTGCTGAAGCATGACATTTATATGTTTGCCAAAATTTATAGAAACTTGAAAACTCCGCAAGCCTTATTAAGAACAGAGAGGATATTGATCAAGTTTTTGAAAGATAGGTCTTTCAACCTCACTATAGAGCAATGGGATATGATAACCGACTTGCCCAGTCATAATCAAGAAGTTCTAAACATAAAGAGCATCATAGTGAAATATACAAAGAAAAATAAGCTACAGTAGAAGTCCAGTATTTGATATATAAACATTGAATAATGATTTGGTTCACCTACCGTCACTATCATCTATAATAGGAAAAAAAAGCAATAATATCTTGTATTATTTATTTTTTTGATTTAATTTATAATTCTATATACACTGAATCGATTATATGTACCTTTGGATATTGAACAAAAAAAATGAACTCTACAGCAAAGCCCCCACTTTGCTTAAAAGTATCAGTTCATTTAATTATCCAAACCCATAACCATGGCTAATAAGGCCATTCTGACGAATAATCCGTATCTCATTTGTCTAAAGTAAGCAGCTCTGTGATCATAATCAACTTCTTCTTTAATTTCTGTAACTCTTGGTAATGGATGCATAACAATCATGTTAGACTTGGCATTAGCTAATAACTTGTTGTCAACAACGTAAGTGTCTCTTAACTTTTCATATTCTTCAGGGTTTTCAAATCTCTCTTTTTGAACTCTAGTACAGTATAAGACATCAGTCTTTGATAAGATTTCATCAGTTAAGGATGTAGACTCTAAGCCTAGCAAGCCAGCGTCGGATAATTCTTTCTTCAAGGCCTTTGGCAATTGTAAGGCATCTGGAGAAACCAAGTTTATTCTGACCTTGTAGTGTCTTAATAATCTACACAAGGAATGAACTGGTCTACCAAATTTCAAGTCTCCCATGAAAGTAACAGTAATACCATTGACAGTACCCAATTCTTCTCTAATAGTGAATAGATCTAGGAATGCTTGTGTTGGGTGTTCTCTGGAACCGTTACCACCGTTGATGATTGGAACAGGAGAGAATTTACCAGCAATATGAGCAGACATTTCATCTGGATGTCTTAAAACAATAGCATCAGAGTAACAACCTAAAGTTCTTATGGTATCTTGTAGAGTTTCACCCTTCTTGACTGAAGAGGAAGAAGTGTTTATGTTAACAGTTCTACCACCTAATCTTTCCATAGCAGCAATGAAAGAAGAAGAAGTTCTAGTTGAAGGTTCATAGAAAATAGTAGTGATCAATTTACCCTTCATCAAATCCAAGACACCGTCTCTTTGAACCAAGGATCTTAATTCTTGAGCAACAGCAAATAATGCATGGAAATCGGATCTCTTGAATTGGTTGACAGATAAGATGTGTCTGTGTAAAAATGGATTGTTTTCTCTCATTAAAGTTTGAATGGCTCCTGGAGCGGATAATTCTCTTGGTGGTCTTGAAGACATCAATCTTTGTTCAAAGGATGGTTGAGAATCCTCAATAGCTTCTTCATTGATGGAAATGGTAGACAATCTTCTTTCATTGGAGAAGGAGAATCTCTTTCTTGGTGTTTGAGAAGTTGAGACTTCGGTAACTAGAGGTTGAGAAGCAGCAGCAGATGTAGCCAAGAAGCCAGCTGCAACAACATTAGTGCTGGTTTCACTAGAAACTCTGTTTTTACCACATGGTTCTGGAGCAACTAAATCACCACTTAAAACAACGGTTTCATCATCAATGATAACTCTTTCAACACCACCAGTCAAACCACCCTTGGTGTATGGAGACCATCTCTTAGTGGATCTGAAAGTAAAGTCCAAATCTAATTCAACAGTGGCCTTTTGTTCAGGAATGTTGAAAATCAAGCATGGGTTGTTATGCATCTTGGTGACAATATCATCAATGGTTAATCTACCTTCATTGACAGCAGTTAACAATAAAGGTAAAGCATCCTTGACACCTGAACCAGTAACAGCTTTGTTTCCAGTAATGGAAGCAACCAAACTTGGTAAAGAACCAATGGAGAAAACATCAATTGAATCTAAGTTCTTCCACAGGAATTCTTGATCTTCAGCAGTTGGTAAGAAGACAGCTTCTGGGAAATCATCTTGGGTGACAAACAATGAATGAATGTTAACATCACAAGTGACATTAGAATGCTTTTGCTTAACAGTCTTGATCAAGGCTAAGTCTTCTTCATTAGAGACACCAGTAATGTGAATGGATCTGTTTTGTAAAGAAGCCAATAAGATAACAGAGGCTAAGTTAGAGTTTTTAGCATCAGTAATTACTGGTTTGTCTTGAGGCCAGTTCTTCAAGTGTTCGGCAAATAATGAAACCTTGCTTCCTAATTCTCTGGATGGCAAGTAAAGAGCATTGACGTATTTATTGACATCAACAACTTCATTGACATTGAATCTAGTAGCAGCAACAGTGAAGGCAAAGTCGGTGTATGATGATTTAGAAACAATGGATTCAGCAGCCTTTAAATTAACAGCATCAGTCAGGATAGGACCAGTAGTGGAAATTGGCAAAATTTGAGAAAATGTGAAACCAGATTCCGCAGAAACTCTAGAAATTTCAGAAATTTCAGATGGACCGTTAACAACATGAGTGACATTTGGAGAGTAAGTGGAGACATTTATCAAACCTGGGATGGTAACAGTTCTGTGAGAGGTTTGGCAATCTCTTTCAGAAACATCCAAAGTCAACTTTCTAGATAGAGCTTCAACCAACAACTTAGCACACTTGACATTAGTAATCAATGGAACAGAGTAGTCAACGGCCATTCTTCTTGTTTGATAACCTTTTGAAATGTAAGAAGCAGGTCTTCTGTATCTGTTAGCAGATGGCAAGTTGATGTATAAGTCGATCTTGTTTTGGGCCAAGTGTTGAGTTAAAGAGTATTCATTATCAGCAGATTCATTTTCAGACAAGACTTCTAAGTATTGAACAGGAATACCATGTTGAGAAATGAAGTCAGCAGTCCCAGAGGTGGCAAACAACTTGTATCCCAAGGCATACAACTTCTTGATACTTGGTAAAATTTCTTGCTTTTCCTTGTAGGAACCAATAGAGAATAAAATGTTTTTCTTTGGAATCTTGAAACCAGTGGCCATCAAAGACTTCAAGTAGGCTTCATATTTAGAGTGACCAAAGGCAGCAACTTCACCAGTGGATGCCATTTCAACACCTAAGACAGGGTCAGCACCAGCCAATCTTGGGAAAGAAAATTGAGGAACCTTGATAGCAACATAATCATCAGGTAACTTTTCAGTTGGGTAAGGAGTGACCGGTAAACCGACAATGGCCTTAGTGGCCATTTCAATCAAGTTGACACCAACAACCTTGGAGATGAATGGGAAGGATCTGGAAGCTCTGACGTTACATTCAATAACCTTGATTTCGTTGTTCTTAGCAATGAATTGGATGTTGTATGGACCAGTAATGTTCAAAGCCTTACCAATCTTTGCAGTGGCAGTAACGATTCTGTCAACAGTTTCCTTGGCCAAGTCCTGAGGTGGAACAATCAAAGTGGCATCACCAGAGTGAACACCGGCATTTTCAACATGTTCAGAAACAACATGCATAACTAGTTCACCGTTAACAGCAACGGCATCCATTTCGATTTCTTTAGCATCTTCAATGTACTTGGTGATAACAACAGGGTAGTCTCTGGAAACTTCGACGGCCTGGTTTAAGTAGGATTCCAAGTCGTTCTTGGAGTAAACAGTGTTCATAGCGGCACCAGATAAAACGTAAGAAGGTCTGACCAACACTGGATAACCAACCTTTTCAGCAAAATCTTCAGCTTCATCCATGGAAGTCAATTCCTTCCAAGCAGGTTGGTCAACATCAATTTGATCCAACATTCTAGAGAACTTGAATCTATTTTCGGCAGAGTCGATCATTTCAGGATGAGTACCCAAAATCTTAACTTTTTCTCTGTGTAGAGACATGACAATGTTGTTTGCAGTTTGGCCACCCATGGAAACGACAACACCTGAAGAGGATTCGATTTCATAGATGTCCAAGATTCTTTCCAAGTTGATGGTTTCAAAGTATAATCTATCAGCCTCGTCATAATCAGTGGAAACAGTTTCAGGGTTGAAGTTTACCATGATGGTCTTTATGTTGTTAGCTCTTAAGGTTCTAACAGCAGTGACAGCACACCAATCGAATTCAACAGAGGAACCAATTCTGTAAACACCAGAACCTAAGACCATGACACCCTTGTCTTGGAAGTCAACATCATGAGCAGAGGCGTTGTAAGTCAAGTACAAGTAGTTGGTGAAGGCAGGGAACTCAGCAGCAACAGTATCGATTTGCTTGACAAATGGAATGATGCCGTATTCCTTTCTCAATCTTCTGATGGCAACTTCGTTGGAGTTCAAGAACTTGGCAATTTGTCTATCATCAAAGCCTAATTGTTTGGCTTGCTTCAAAACCAAGGCTGGTAATTTGTCCTGAGTGACGTATTTCTCAGCAATGTTCTTAGAAAATGTGTATAATCCGTACAACTTGTTCAAGAACCACTTGTCAATGTTTGTTAGTTTCCAAACCTTGTCAACAGAGTAGTTCAATTTGGCAAAGGCATTAGCAATGGCAAAGATTCTTAAGTCACTTGGGTTTTGCAATTCTCTATCAATATCTTCAGCAGTTTCCAATGATGCCATGTGGTCAACACTGTTGAAACCTAGGTTGGCATATTCAGTGGATCTGATGGCCTTTTGAATGGATTCTTCAAAGGTTCTACCAATGGACATGACCTCACCAACAGACTTCATGGATGAGGATAACAAAGTGGAGACTCTGTTAAACTTCTTTAAATCCCATCTAGGCATCTTAACAACACAGTAATCTAGGGAAGGTTCAAAGCAAGAGGAAGTGGACTTTGTGACCGAGTTCTTAATTTCATGTAATGGGATGTTCAAACCCAACTTGGCAGCAATGAAGGCCAATGGGTAACCAGTGGCCTTGGAAGCTAAGGCAGAGGATCTGGACAATCTAGCATTGACTTCAATGATACAGTATTCCTTGGAGAATGGGTTCAAGGCATATTGAATGTTACATTCACCAACAACACCTAAGTGTCTAATGACATTGACAGCTGTTGTTCTTAACATGTTGTAATCCTCATCAGAGAGGGTTTGAGATGGAGCAACAACAATGGAGTCACCAGTGTGGATACCCAAAGGATCGAAGTTTTCCATGTTACAAACAGTGATACAGTTGTCAAAGGCATCTCTGACAACTTCATATTCAACTTCCTTCCAGCCCTTCATGGACTTTTCAACTAAGACTTGAGGAGAGGATGCAAAGGCAACTTTACACAAGTCAATCAATTCTTCCATGTTGTTGGCAAATCCGGAACCTAAACCACCGAGAGCAAAGGCAGCTCTGACAATGACAGGGAAACCAATCTTTTGAACAGCTGAAACAGCTTCTTCAACAGTGACACATGCTTCAGATTGGGCACACTTTTCTCCGATTTCTTCCATGGCATTGGCAAACAATTCTCTGTCTTCAGTCAGGATAACAGTGTCAATAGGGGTACCCAAAACCTTAACACCCAAAGATTCAAATTCATCCTTCAAGGCAATACCAACGGACAAGGCAGTTTGACCACCAAAGGTACAATAAATGGCATCTGGTCTTTCATGCAAAATAACCTTTCTAACAAACTCTGGGTTGACAGGAACGAAGTAGACCTTGTCTGCCAAACCAGCAGAGGTTTGGATTGTGGCGATGTTAGGGTTGATCAAAATGGTGTAGATACCTTCTTCCTTCAAGGCCTTGATGGCTTGGGAACCAGAGTAATCAAACTCACCAGCTTGACCAATGGACAACCCACCGGAACCCAAGACCAAGACTTTTTTAGGCTCAACTCTAGGGTGTAGCAGGTCATTTTCAGCCTTCAAGCCACCTGGGAAGACAACCTTACCGGATTGGATGGCTTGGATAAAGACATCAAACAAGAATTCAGTGTCTCTTGGACCTGGGGTGGATTCAGGGTGGAATTGAACAGAAAACCAGGGCTTTTCTGTGTTGTAGATACCTTCGTTAGAGCCATCGTTAGCATTGGTGAAAAGTGGCTTCCAGCCATTTTCCAAATTCAAAGTCTCAGGGTTGACAGCGAACCCATGGTTTTGAGATGTGATGTAACATCTTCCGGAAACCTCAGAAGTACATGGGATGTTGTGGCCTCTGTTACCGAACTTCAACTTGATGGTTGATGCACCGGTGGCTCTGGCCAGGACTTGATGACCTAAACAGATACCAAAGATTGGGAAGTTGGCGCCGAAATCGGAGTTCATCAATTGCTCTAATTGAGCAGATAACTCAGGTAGGTTGGAAGGGTCACCTGGGCCATTGGAGATGAACAACCCATCGTACTCCTTGACCAATGAGATCAAGTTTGGTTGGTTGTGAGGAACAACGGTAATTTCAACACCTCTCTTCAAGAAGCATCTGATTTGGTTGTATTTCATACCAACATCAACACAAACAACTCTACATGGCTTGCCTGTCTTTGGGTTGATAGCAGCTTCGTACTCGGCAGGAACCTTGTAAGTGACTGGTTCCTTAACAGAAACAATGGAGACCAAGTCCTTGACGTTTGGATCGTCCCATTCGGCAACGTTGAAGTCCTCAGGGTAGCTGGCAATTTCCAAGGAAGATTCAGGTTGAACCTTTAGGCAGGATAATCTACCAAGGGTTGACCCGTTGGTACTCAACATTTTTGTAACCATTCTTGTGTCAACACCGTAGATGGCAGGAACACCTTCTTCCTTCAACCATTGGCCTAGGGAGGAGGAGGCCAGGTAATGAGAGTACTCTTCGGTGTAATGAGCAACAACCAAACCCTTGACATGGATCTTTGAGGACTCAAAGTACTTTGGCAAGTTGAATTCATCAAGCAGTTCCTTTCTGTCAGGAACACCGTAGTTACCGACAAGAGGGTAGGTGATGACCAGAATTTGACCTTCGTAGGAGGGATCAGTGATGGACTCAGGGTAACCAACCATACCGGTTTGGAAAACCAGTTCACCAGAGGAGGAGGTGTTATCAGCACCGAAGGAATATCCTTGTAAAACAATTCCGTCTTTGGTTTCCAAGGACATCAATTTGTCTTTTGGATGTGGAGGAGTGATTGGGGGAATTACTTGATTAACAGTTGAAACAGACATTATTTTTGATTTTATTTCTTCTTTTTTTTTTATTTGGTTAGTTTTTGTATTGTGTAATGAAGATAAAATCTTTCAAGTTTATGAATATTATTGTAAGTAAACGACTTGGGGGATTGGTGTAAGTGAGCTTGTTTTGAAATGGGGGGTTACAGATAAAAAGATAAATGTTCTATTTTTCTGATTGGGTATTGGATTATTCTCAAAATAAGGTAACAATAATGGAATATAAAAGAGTTATAAATAATAAAAAAATTAAGGAAAAATAATTTTTGATTATAACCAGGGGGGGGGGGGTGTTAAGAATTATGATTCAAGAGTTTCTTGGGTTTTTCTATTACGAATTAGTATAAAAATCAAAGTATACCCATACATCAAGACTTAAAAACAGTTAAAACATAGTTTTTCTTAGCAATTTTTTGTTCAATAGTAGTAACTTTAAGAGAAGTAAGACATAAACTGTTGAAAAACTTTCTGAATCCTGTTGATGATGAGATGGATGGTTTATATAGAAGCCCCTTGGTATCATTTGTGTGAAAAAAAAAAAAAGAGAGAAATATTCCTATGTGGTTTTCTTTGGACTTTCTCCTTTTTTTTCTTCTGCTAGGAACTCCTTAGAAAAGCACGCAGAAGGAGCCCTGCCTTTGATTATGAAAACACCACTGTAAATCTATCTATTTTTTTTTTCCCTCTAAGGGCAGCAACCAAACGCTTTGCCCAAACAGGTAATACCAGGTTGTATGAAAAAAAAAAAAAAGAAACGTGTATGGGTGCAGGGCTTTTCTTTCTTTTTAGCTTTGTATTGACAGTGAGCAATAACTGAATACACCATCTGCAAGGTTCACAGCAGCACAAACATCATTTGGAATATCCACAAAATAGCCATCCCCTTAAATATTCTCCATTGATTCACATAATGCCCACTAAGTGTAACCTTAATTGGTGATATCCTTATCAAGTACCTGTAAAAGTGTTCATCCGCGTATCGGTTCCGATAATTCCGGTGGAGATATGTGTTTATTCCTTACTTTTTTGTTTATTTCCGTCGCTCCATTTGACTTATCTCCGGCGTATCTTTTTTTTTTTTTTCCAATGACACCTTTTCTTCCTTTTGAAACAAAAAGCAAATTAAATAAATACAATTTTTTAATAAATATCATTTTATCGTTGAATATGTAGTCAAAAAAGAGTATTAGTCATAATGTAATACTGCATGCTTCGTTTCATGAACAAAGTGCTTGGCTTGGTCCTTTCTTTTATTCAGGTAGTGTAACACTGGGTCTCTTTCAACAAAGCTATGTCTAGTCTTACGTATGTTTGTCAAACTGTTGTCTCCTCCAAGGTCCTCTTCTTCATCCCTGTTGCTTGTAATGTCACTCAGTTCTTCAGTTTCTTCCTCTCCATCGGTGTTATCATTCACCAGCTTAAAATTCTTATTGTCCAGTTGCTGCAAATGATCACTAGGCAGCATGATGGCTCTATCCAAGGAGTTTGGTAGTCCTCTGTGTTTCCCTCTCAGCAGCAACAAAACCACTATGAACTTGCTCAACTTTGTGAACTGGGCACAAAAGCTTGTGTCTGTGTTTGGATACCCAAGTGATAAACCCACAGTACCATAAGCACTCACTATTTCAAACAGAATTGTCCAGATGGCAAAGTGTATGTCATTAACGTCCTCGATTCTTCGTGATTCACATATGCAGATGATGAACAGACCCAAAAACAAAAACCACAAGTCAAACGACAGTTGTCTTCTCAAGTGAGCTCCTATGAAGGAGGAAGCATGGTTTTCAATCTGGGTGTCTTCCGGGCCTTCTTCATCTTTCACCAAAGGTTCCTGTATGGATTCATCTCTACTACCAAAGCTTCTCTTTGTGTATTGTCTTTTCAATTTTTTCTTTAGCTCTCTAGAGTCATGGAAGATACCCAGGGATTGCTCTTCATAAACATTTGTTCTTCTGATGGATATGGCCAGTGGCATGACAGACACATACATCATCAGCATGTATGAGACCTGAACCGCTGGTGACAATTGGGAGATGTTTATTGTTGAAAATCCAGCTGTTCTCGTGCACACAGATTGGTACAGCCCATTCAGAACCCTGAACCACCCCTCACCAAGTGAACTTTTCAAGCTGCCAGACCCAAAATCCAAAATGATGAACATGATCCAATCAAAAACGTTCAACACTATCAATATTAGAAACAACCACCAAGTAGGTCCACTTGGGAACAACAAGGTGAAGCATCTTCTGGGGTGATCCAGCAAGAACTGCAGTGACTCCTTTCTTTGAGAGAGCTGAGGGCTCATCTTGTTAGCAACCCAAATGATGAATCTTAAAAAAACTGGAAATCCCGTGTTACCAATGATAATGAAAAACATCCCCCAGATCAGCACATAGGAGCTTCTACCAAAGCTTGCCATCGAGTTTGGAGTTAGGGTCAAGCCCAAGTCGTTGAAGGATGAAGCTGCAGTGAAGAAGCCCCACCAAACCTTATTTATTCCAAAGTCCTCCAGGGCTAGTTGAGCTGTTTTGATTGCGTTGCTGTTACCCGTATAGTTATCCAGTGGCTTTGACTTGTGTGCACCGATCCAGGCTGTGTACAGCAAGGTGGCAAACAAACTGAATCCTAAGTAGTACCCAACAAGGTACTTGCACAGAAGCTTCAATGCTCTGTACTCCACACCACCCAGTTCCTCCTTTTGTGCATCAGTCAGCCCCACAAACTTGGAGTTTCTGCCAATCTTGACATTGCTTGTTGGGACTATCTCAAAGTTGTCGTAGTCATCGTTGTTGTTGTAGTTGTAGTCAAGATCTATGTTGTCGTCATCGTAGTCGTCGGAGTCGTAACTCTCATCATCGTCTTGGTCATCGTTGGAGTAATCCTCATCTGATTCAGATGTTTCTGAATCATCAAACCCAACAGCCACATCCTCCCCACCTTCACTCTGTCCATGACCGGAGTTGGCAACTTTCCCGTTTTCCCAATCCATCCCATCATCAACAAAGGCCTCATTCGACTGTGGGATGTTTTGGCTTTGTTCCGAGCTCTTGGAATAGTCGTCCCTGTGGTTCATTGCTGACAGGGAACTCTTTGTGTTACTTCTTTGGTTTTCCAATGTTTTTTTCCTGTTGAAATTGGAAAAAGATGTGTTCATTCTGGGCAAGGACACAGCAGACGATGCCCTCCTAAAGCCTTTGAAATTCGGTCTTGTCCCAGGTCCATTGTGGGAGTTGCTCTTTTTCCATGATCTATAGATCTGATCCTGAAACTGAGGATCACGGATGAGCTGCTCCATTTCCTCAGGACTCAGGTTCTCCATGTCCACTATTTCATCAATGCTCTGTACATTTTCAGGGTTGGCCATGTTCGACATTTCGTAGTCGTTGTTGAACGATGCCTTGTTAGTAAGACTTTGAAACTTGTTCTTTAAATCAAGTTTACTTGCTGACATTGCCTTGTACAGGCTCTTTCTTCTGCCTGAATTGGTTCTTTCTCCCAGCTTCGCCTTCTTTGGTGACTTCTGCTGTTTATTTGGTAGATCAAAGTGGAGTTGGGGTTCTTCAGCTTTCTCACTTTCGTCATCAGTTGATATGAGTTCCAATTTAGCACTCGTTTCGTCATTGACTTTCAGCTCACCAGTGGGATTGTAGTGTGAATGGCTTTGATTGAAGTAGTCGGGATCCTCATCAATGGGCACTGCTGGGTCCATGTCCTCATCTCTGTCTATTGGCGCTTCATCTGCACCGTCATCTACAGACATGCTGTTTCCGTTTCTGCTGGTTTCATTAGTCTTTGCATTGTCATCACTGATGGCATCGTCTTCATCTCTATAAATGGCCTCACCTCTAAACAACCTGCTTTGAAAATCCTCTCCTTCCTGTGTGTTTCGTTTCTTTAAAGACTTGCGTGGACCCTTTGATGTGCTCAATGGATCCACCTGTAAGGACTGGGTCTTTTCGTGTCCTTTGCTGTCATTCCGCATGGTGTAATTTGACTTCACTGCATTGTTGTTTTGTTGTCTTTTTTGTATGTCTATGTCAGCACCACCAAACGTGACCTCAGTCTTCTTCGGTGGCTTGGCAAAGTCTATGACTGAACCGTCATATGCATTGTTGTCTCTATAAGTTTTGCTTGTGTTTTTTCTCCCATATGAGCCTAAAGATGTTCGACTCTTGGTCCTGGTATCTGGGGATATGTAGCTGGTCATCTGTCTATCGGATTTTCTCCCACTAATCATTGTTGACAAAGAAGGCTTGCCTGTGAACAGTGTTGGAGTAGTTGTCGACATCATGTTTCTATGCAGAAGAGTTCTTGTTCTTCTTGTTTTAAAGTTTCTCTTGGACCAGTCACGAATGCCATCAAAGTACCTTTCAAACCAGTACAGTCTCACAAACGCCAATGCAGAGTGAATAAATATGGGAGTTGTCAAAAAGCAAAATATGTACAAGCAAACCTGTTGCCATACTGATAGTGTGTTTAAATTGACTGTGTTCAATCCACCTTGTGATGTTGCAGATGCTGCAAGAAGCAGGATATCAATGTATTGTGCATCTGATTGTTTAGTTATAGGTAGCATCATAAGAGAACACAGTAAAGTGGTAAAAATTATGTATGCATAGTGAACGGCTATAAAATTAGGAAAGATAAGCTTTAATATCGGTGATAAGTAGTCACTCAGGTTGGATATAACATCTCTTAAAGCATGACCTAAAGATCTGTGCTCCTTGAATTGTTTAGTTGAAAATTTCAATACAGTTGTATTTGTATTTTTGTTGTTGTTTTTCTTACTAGAAGATCGAGTTTTCCTCTTGAAATTAGTGGTGTCTTCCATATATTGCTAATGCTTTTTTTTTTTTAAATGTTACAGTTATCTGTTCAAAGATATTTCTATACTTTTTTTTGTGTCTATAATGTCTGAAGCTTTATAAGTTTTTATATATGGTCAGTGATTGTTCAAATACGTTGTTTCTTTATTTACAAATACATTATTTTTTTTCCTTTTTTTCACCAATGCATCACCTTCATCTTTTGAAAACTCATCAAACTTTTTCAGAGGCTCTTTACCAATAAAAAATAAAAAAAAGGGTCAAAAAAAAATAAAATAAAATAAAAAATAAAAAATTTCAAATGGCTCACGTGGATGTCGCTCAGCTCCAAAACGTTAAGCCACAAAATATTATCCCGATTTTAAAACCCCAAGGGCCGTTTCTCTTTTTATTATTCGTAGTCTGTGAAGCTACCGATACATGATTAGTATTGAAGTTTTACAGGATAAAATATATAGTAACTAACTGCTCATCAAGCCACCTCTGTGAAGGGGAGGTATGCTGTTGGACTCACTGCTCATCGATGTGTTGATGAAGGTGTTGTTTTCACCGTTGTTAGCTGCTTGATCGCCTTCATGTATGTTATGTTCTATCTCATATTCGCGTATTTTTTCTAGTCTTTCAGTGAAGAACCCAGACATGTCAACATCCTCCTGTTCATACTTTTGCAGCCATGGGTGTTCCAAAAGCTCTTTGTAATAAGGTCTCTTTTCTGGATTCTTTTGTAAACAGCAGTTTATGAAATCTTGGGCTAGTGGAGAAAATCTGTCCTTTGGCAACGTTGGTGGTTTCCCGTCAACGATCGCACTAAGTTGAGAAAAAATGTTGTCAAAGGTTTCCGGTGGATATGGATATGTACCTAGAGCAACTTCCAGTAAAGTCAGTCCTAAGGACCAAATATCACTATGGACCGTGTATGTGGCTGCATCCGGATTGAATGATTTAATTCTTTCAGGAGCCATGTAAGATTGACATCCTATGTTTGTTTTGGCTAAAGATGCCACTAGGTTACCTGATACACCAAAGTCACAAAGTTTAACGGTTCCTTCCTTGGCTGAACACAAAATGTTTGTGGGTTTAACATCTCTGTGGATGATGTTATGGTCGTCCTTCAACACCTTCAGCCCGGATATTACTGCTATGGCAATCTTTGCCAGAATAGGTTCTGGAACACCCAGTGGAATTCCCCTTTCATCACAAGCACCTTTGCCTGAATACAACTTATCCAAGGATCCACCATCCATGCACTCCATACACATGTAAACAGCACCTTCCACAAAGAAGGCTCCGTAAAAGTCAACAATGTAGGGACTGCTGCATTTGTGCAAAACATCCAGCTCCATCAAAATCTGGCGGAACTTGCTTTCATCAAGCTCCAATCTAACCTCCTTCATGGCCATGATGATCTGAGTTGGCTTGTGCAACACCTTGGAAACATTACCGTAATTACCTCTACCAAGTTCGCCGATATATTCCAGCTCATCAAGCGTAATCGAAAAGGATGATCCATTGGAAAAGTTTATCCCATCTGACGACAAAGACAGCTTTCCAGCAAAATTCAAGGACCCGTTCTTAATGTTCAGGTACTTCGAAAAGTTGGCAAAAATCGAGCCAACTCCTGAAAGAGACCCTATGCTGTTGTTTGGATTTGTATTGTTCAAGGAATCTGTCCCATTGGTATTCATTGAGTTTCGGAGATTCACGTTTCTCTTGGTTGACAATTGAGATGAGCTGGCATTGTTTTTCAAGAAGGATCTCATGCTATCGGTTGATGATATTGAGTCAGTGCTATGGCTCATGTCCACTGAGGGCTTGCCTGGATGAGCAGACAGCTTCATGTTTAAATCAGTGGAGTTGTTTCCATTAGAATTGATTGAAGAGGTGGACAAAGTTGACTTGTGCATTTTAGATATATCCAGCTTCAACCCCCTTCTAGCACTCAACCCCATCTTGACCTTTTGTTGGGATCTATTTTGCATAGGTGTTGAGCTTTGCTGGTTGGAAACTGAGTTTGATGTCGGGAACTGGAAGTTGGAAGGCACAGGTGGTGCCTTTCTCTTGGGATTCATTTCTCTTTCAGATGCTTCTTTGTTCATTCCGAACGTTGTTGTTCTGAACGGACTTGAGGGTTTAGCAGAGAAATGTCTTGGTTGGGTTGGAGAAGATGACATTTTAATTCCCTTGTCCGTATTAGCAGTAGTGTTATTCGGCAACTGGAGTTGACTCCCTCTTTTGGTGTTGGCTTCATTTTCAAAGTCTGGTTCAGAGTCTGTAGTAACAATGGAGCTAACACTGGAGGTTTCGTCATCAAATGCCTTCTTCCTAGGTATCAAGCTTGACAGGTTTTTGCCTCGATTTTGCAAAAGACTCATCTTTTGAAGTTTCTTCTCAATGAGTTTGCTGTTATGATTAGCTGTTTTGTTTGCAATAGAGTTGTTGTCTGTGTTTTCATATGGAATTGCATTTGTTCTTTTCTTATCAGTAGGAAGAGGAGGGAGAGGCTTGTTAACAACATCTATGGGGGTACTGGAGGAAGAAGTCCCAACAGATCCTCGTTTTTCTGGTAAAAAGTTTTCCGAGTGAGAAGCGATAGGTTTTTCCTTTTCATTGGCTGAATTGGATGTGTACTGAGAAAAGTCCTCATTGCTATTGTTGTTGCTGAGACTTTTAAGGATATCTGTAGACTTTTTCATACTGGACGATCTCTTGAGGTTTTGTCTTTGCTCATGAAATGCCAGCACTCTGGCTTGTATATTCATGTTGATGTTGCTTGAAGAGACTGACTCTTCCGGCTTTGTGCCAGTGGCATGACTACCTCCTTCATTGTGTACGCTTCTGCCCAAATCTTCAATGTTATTATTTCTAGATTTGTCTTTGTCTTCCTTAGCCTCTTCATTGATAGGTAGATCATGATCGTATTTTGATAGTTCGTGTTGATCAATGGAAGATTTCTTTTTGAAAGACGCTGATCTATTCAGAATTTTCTTCTTCAGCTGACTAATATCTGCTGGCAATAGGTTATTGTTTTCCATTTATGATTGTAAAGAAGCCCAAGGCAGATATTATTACGTAAATGTTCGTGTTTAAATAAAATGGATAAGCTATAGGTTGTCGATTAGTCTTGAAGAGTTACTTCTGAAAATCATAAAGACCTTTGTATATTCATAGAGCAAAATCTATTTCAAACCAAGAAAGAATCTTCGGGAACAAATTGGGGGGGAAGCTTACTGTTTTTTCGTCAGTTTTCTTTTTTTTTTTTTTTTTTTTCGGTATCCTTTTGTACAAAAATAGTGTCGGGTTTATCAAAACGGGAGGACTTGAGAACTTACTATGGACCGAACAATGAATGATTTTTGATGAGCGAAAACTGAATGGAAAGGGCAAACTGTGCAGCTAGTAAACTTCGTTGTGGTGTGAAGTGAAAGTTCTGTGTTATGTGGATATATATTGATTGCTATTTGGACTAAATGGTGGACATAGAAATGAAGTCATAGCTACGTTTTCATTATTTTGTTTCATGTCGTATTGATGACATATTCAACCCCAGTGTGTATTTATATTTAAGTTGTTGTTTCAAAGTGCACTGCACAGCAATTTCAAAAAAAAATTTTAAAAAATTTAAACTTAAAGAAAAAAAAAACGTAATGAAATGACTTTCTCTTAGCATACGTATCTAGACGTTAACAGGAGGATTTCCGTTTAGAATTGTATAAAAATCTTATCAGAGACTTGGACCTTTTTAGATCCATTTTATTGCTGAAGTTCTTAGAATATTATGCATGTCCATGATGTTATGTCCGTGATTGCTTATTTTTGAAGTCTTTGATTCTTGCTTAGAATCATCGGTTGCATGAGAGATACATAGCAAATTTGAGCATCAGCTTCTCTTTTCTTTTAAGTAAGCAAGTTGATGATAACCACTGAACTTATAAACCCAAAAAAGTGCATGAATGCTTGTTTACTGAGTGAAATTCGTTCGCTTTCTGATCTATTTCTACTGAACGATGTCTTGATCTGTTTGCACAATCCAATTACCAGATTAAGCATCTCTCAAGTTTATGAATCTGACAAAATTGTAACCAAGAATTGATTCTAAGGTTATGATTGAAAAAGAATGTGTACTGGTTTCTGCTTTCAATTTCTAATTCTCCTCAATTATTCTTCTTGTTTTTATCCCTTTTGTAGATAATCTTGTAGTTTGTGTTAAGGATTAATCATGCGAGCAAAAAAAAATAAAAATAATTAAAAAATTAAAAAATGTTTCACGTGTTGTTTCAATAATGACCTTAGCCGCCGTTTAATCCAACACAACTGTCCAAAAAAAGTACTCTTCCCCAAACAGCAAAAATACTCAAAATGAAAAAAGATAAAAAAAAATATTTTAATCAATTGCATTTGAAGACCATTGTTTGGATTGTTCTTAAAATCAAAACAACCACTTTAAAAAGAATGATAATTTTTTAGACAAAGTCTTCACAGAAAGCTGAAGAATATTTTAGCTCTTTAGGTATTTTTCCTGCAAACATGAATCTTACATATTTTATATGATTTGTTATTGTTGTAAAATAGACATTAACCATTATCCCAAACTTAGACACCCACCAGTTAGAGCTTTATATATAAAAATGAATAACAGTACAGTCTTTGATATAACTAAAATTTCCATTGAAACCTATGATTCTAAAACAAAACAAAAAGCATGGAATCACTTGTCAAACTTAAATCCAATTGTTCAATATGAAATGAAAGTAGTTGTTGAACAAACTAATATAGTATTTCAGATCTATAATAAAGCAAATAAGCAAGACATGCACTTGAATCTTAAAGTAAAGTGTCAAATTCATCCAGAAACCAAAAAACCATATGTTTCATCCGCCACCTTAAGAATGATCATCAAGCCACCTATTATAGCCTTTAGATACAACATAAAGGATATGCTGACTAATGAGATTATCTTGAAAAAAGCTCAATTTGCTATACCCAACGACCTTTCTTTTCATACGATGATAGACACATTAGTTGAGAAGGGAGTAACACTAAAAGACTCTAAAAACAGAGACTACAATCACGAAATCTCAACAAATTCTAACTTTGAAACAAACTATGAAAAGTTTGAAAGTCAGATTATAGAGTCTCAACAACAAGACCGCACCTTTAATATAAGTAGTCCCATTGAAAATTCTAAGTCAAAGCATCTTTCTCCAGTAAAAGAAAGTCTTTTTGAACCAATTGAAGAACCAATTGGTTATGGACATAAGCAATCAAACTTTAGCCAGCCAGCTTCATCTGTCTTAGAATCGAATGTTCAAAATAGTTACAAGAACATAAACAATATAAAACCTCCTCAAAACTCTCAAAATCTGAGTTATTTTGATCAAGCAATTTTAAAGGCTTACAAGGAGAGGCAATATAACTCTACAGATAGGTTCAATTTCAAGGATCATGTCAACGAAGAAGTATTTTTGCCTCAACAAAGCTATAATTCTTTTAAAAAGAATATAAACACCAAAGACTTGAATTATTATCATTCAGAGCCACTGGATCAAAGAAATCAGCAAGAGCTTAATATGAATGTCAATACAGCCAAAAATAGCTTTGACTCTTTTAACGGGCCAAACTTTAGTTTTGGGCCACAGCATTCTGAATCGTTGACTAGAAGATGTAGCTTTTATGAGATTCCCTTGGAGCAACTATACAACACACAAAGAAGAAACAGTGTTCTAGTTCCTATGCTACCTCAAAATGATGTTTCAAGTAATGGGGACAACAAAGGTAAAGTCATGAAAAAAGAGGATATTGAAAACATGATGACAAGTGTGTTGAACAATGTGTTACCTACAATTTCTGATCTGCAAAAAGCCACTGCAAAGAATTTACCAAGCGAAGGTAACAGCGCTTCTGATGTAGTCAAGGCACCAGAGATCAACACAAAAATTGTGGTAAAAAATGTTGATGGTTTGTCTTTGGACTTTTTTCTATGTTTGGACAATGAAACCAAAATAGCTATTTTGAAGAACTTAGGGTTTTTCCCAGCATTGAAATTAATTAGTGGGTGTGATAAAAACGCTCAAAGCTTGATTCATGATCTTATTGAAAAAGAGCTAGGTGAGCCAATAAAGACTGATAGCATTTTCAAGGCCAATGATCGTAGTTGTCTTGCTTCACAAGATCTAAAGACCGATAAACAATGCGATGCAAAAGAAAGAAACGATCCAAGCTCAGCAAATCCCAAGAAAAGTGACAAATCATCAAAAACACTGTTAGCTAAACCCCCAAGTACTCCAAAAAAAGTGAGTAAGGTAAGAAGAAGTGCTTTGAGCCCAACAGCTGTATTAAAAGAGCTTGAAACTTGGGAGAAAATTGATGAAGAAACTGTGGAAGGAGCAGTTGTCGGAAAAAGATTTTTGAGAAAACCAAGAAAAAGCAGAATTTCGAGTTTATTTGAGCAAAAAGATACTGAGAGCCTTGTTGGAGTCAGCTATAATGAAACCTTAGTAAATCAAGAGAATTTATCTTATGATATGAAAGTTTCTAAGAAAATAAGCCCAAAACTGTGCACAAATTTAGAGTCCAGCGCATTGGTAGGTTCAAATGATGTAAACCAAAGAAATATCACTTTTGATAAAACCACTGAAATAATTACTGGGTCTTCAAACATAAATGATATTGGTAATAGCAGCAGTCTTGTTGAAAATGAAGTGTTCAACAACCACACAAAGTATAAAAAGAGTCATGAGCTATTAAAGTAACTTTATTCTTATATAGTATATGGTATATAGTTTTTTTTAATTTTTTTGATTTTTCTCTTAAGTTACTAGGACTAATGAAATAATCAAAAATGGAAGAGACATTATTGAGGCATTAGCCAAGTTTGAAGACTTAGAAGTTGATGACGTTTTGCTTACAGATGAAGAAGACGAGCTGGATGAAGCTGAGGAGGTGCTTGTTGGCATAGCTTGGGTGGAACTTGTCATTCCTGATGATGAAGTAGCTGAAGAAGCTGACGTTGATGATATCGAAAACGCACTAGCTGTAGGACTAGCAGTGGCAGAAACCGAGCCACTTGGACCATAAGTGACAATCGTACCGGAAGGAAAGTCTGATGGATAGTAGTAAGTGGACATTGAGGCGATGTCCAGAAGCTCGGTGTACCATGGAACAGCAGTTACAACACCAGCAAACTCAGAAAATGGAAAAGTCTTCATCATGGCGCTTTCAACTTGGTCGTAATTGGACAATTGTTCAAAGGCTAAGAAATAGTTGTTTAAGTTGTATGGAATAGTCGAGCTCTGTGCGGAAACATAACTTTCGTAGTCAGCATACGAGTACTTGGTGAAATCTTGCATGAATGCAGCAACTAAGGGAAAATCAGCCACAGCTGCTGCCTCACTGGAGCCTAGAGAAGTAGTGGATGCGTCACAGGCAACAACAGCTAAGTATGTGAAGAAAGCTAAATAAATGTTGCAAATCATTGGTAATATTCACTTTATGTTACAGTGATATGATATTTGATGTTTTGGTCGTTTATGACTTATTCTGCAACTATTTAAACTTAAGATACAAATAACCATAGAAGGAATAGGTGATAAAATAATACTACTCTTTAAGAAAAACAAAATAAACTTAATTATAAAAATACAGCAAATAAACCAAAAATCTTTAAAGACAGTTAACTTTTGTATATTTATCTATGACCTAAGACATTCTTATATATCCAAGTCAAAAAAAAAAAAAAAAAAGTTCCTTTAAAAGCTGTTGTCTCTTTATTGTCGAAATAATTCACTTTATTTATCTTATTTCTTTTATTTAATTTCCTATTGTGGTAAGTAATGGTAAGCATATTAGGCGTTTTTTTTTTTCCTTCTTTTAATTAAACGTTTAGTCACATGTATACTCCAAAGACTTGATACTTGGAATTACAATATAAAGCGTATACTTTAAAGTCTTGGTAACACCCTTTTTGTTGGTTGATATAAAGAATTTGTCAAGTTATTTTTTTTGATCATTATTTTTATTTTGAGTTAAGTAAATAGGAATCCTATCCAAATTCCTAAAGAAACCAATAAAGTGTTGCTTTGATGGTTTTTTATGTTTCCACTGTTTTTAGACATCTCTTTAACGGATGTGGTTACAGATGAAGTGCTTGATGCTGTGGATGAAACTGTGGATGAAAGCTCTTGTGATGAAGAATGATTTTCTGAGGTGGAGGATGTGCTAGCAGATTGACTTTCTGTTGTTTGAGAGGCTAGCAATGATATGTATGAGTTGACTATAGCGCCAGTTGTTGTTGTGTAAGATGCAGTGTTGTCATCAATAGATAATATTGTGGAGTCAAAGACTAGATTATTAGATAGACTTCCTGACAAGATACTTGACAAGTAGTTTTCTTCTCTTTTTTTATAAATGTATTGTGTGTTTACACTAAATTGAGCAGAAATAACTTGAATGAATAAAAAGAAGATGATTGAATATTTAGAATGCATTTTGAATGTGTGATGAGATTTAATTACCTTTGGTGAGAGTCAAATATATTATTTTATCTAGGTCCAAATCATGTATTGATACATAAAATGAAATGCGAACTTAAAGATGCTGGTTAAATATGAGCTTATGATGTTAAATATCAACAAACATATAAAAAGATGGTGCAAACGTCAATAAAACTTAATTCAAATTGGTAAAATAAAATTAAACTCCACTTATCATTATATACTTTTTGAACATTCATTTTTTTATGAATACATCTAGACTGATTCCATAAACATCAGTCAGTTCATTTAAATACACGGAAACTAACACTAAATGCAATAGTTAAAGAGTCAAATCCCGTTTATTGCATATAAGTATATCATTTTCACCTAGCCTGGGTATCAAATAATTGATGTTCATACTTGTAAAAAAAACATCAACGGTTTGAAACAATATAGTTTTTTAATAAAGTCAAATTGTTCACCTATATTTTTTTTGTTTACGTAAACATTCAGTATTATTTTTTTCATAATGTTTCATGTTACGAAATTCACAATAAAATGAGCCAATAAAGAAAAAATTATAAAAAACTATCTAGATCCTACTTTGATTGATAGTAACGCTTGTATTGTATTTATGTATATCCTTGTTACATAAGCTAAAAATAAATCATTTCAAATTCCGATTTTGTAAGACCTCACATTTAAAGACTCCTGGTGAATAACCAAAGGTTTTTGAAGATATTCTCGTATTTTTTAAAACTCTGTATTGCCGATAATTGGAGGGGCCCTCTTTGCACGTGCACTTCGTATATAAACTCTCTCTGAAGGTTTTAAATCCGATCGTACAGTGTTGCATTTTTCCTCTTCTCTTTTTTTTTTATTTCACCAGTCGTAAATCACATCATTAATGGAGTTATCGATATTTGACGGATTGTTCACGTTGAGCTAATACTTATTTTGAAAGTGTGAAAAACTATAATTGCATTTAACCAATAGTTTAACAGACTTGCTCAACACTCATAGACTCCCAGAGTATTATAGAGTAACAACAAAATATGAATAATACACCACCAGGATTATATCCCATTGAATACAAAGTCATTAATTTCTTGTCATACTATGTTCCATTCCTCAAGAATTACCTATATGACAAACTTTCAGTGAGAATCACACTGGGTCTTTTGTTTTTAGGAGCACTTTCAATAATTAATGAGGTTTGTATAACTGTGGATATGTTTTTTTTATCAAAGGCGACATATTCACAGCTAAAGAAAGTCAAGAATTTGGAAGACCTACTGGATCATGAATTATTAGTTGATCCTAAGTACTTTGCCAAGGAAATCGAAGAAGGAGTTGAGCAATTTGAAAGTATGGAGAACTTCTTCAGAAAACCAGTTCATGTATCTCATGTTTCTGTATTCTGTGCTATTATTAATGGGAAGGACAAGTATCAGCCCATTGTAGATAGGCCACTGAAGTTTGACTTTGAATTTGCTCCGGAAGACTTTGAAACTAGCAAGTACTCACAAGACTATGGTTGTAACTTGTATCACTTAAAAGCTAAAGTTTACCACTTCTTTAAAGATTCTAATACATATAAGCAATTGGAGCAATCAGGAAATTTTGATTTAGCCAATTTGAGCATATCCAAGAGCATACATTTATACAACTCAAAGGATGAGGCTATGGATAGTGATAAGTTGAACGAACTACCTCTATGCTTTCTGAAAATAGAATCTGGTGATAGATTGAAGTGTGAAATAGTCATTTAATAATTTTTACTTTGTTTCTTAACTTAAAGAAGTTTATATACATTATACTTTCATTTTTTCTTTTATTGGAGTAACGAGTCCAAAATGTTTTCCACTACAGCATTGTAGGGATCTTTGCAAACATTTTCATTCAGCCGAATCTTGTACTTTCCTTTTTCATAATCTCTAATATTAAATCCGTGTGTGTAGTTGTCATTATGAGACAATTTCCTTTTCTTATGATCATATATTTTACAGTTTTTGTTTTTGTTTTTAAGTATTTTACGGATTTCTTCTGTCTTGTTTTTAATATGAGGATCCTGAGATTTTTTTTCTATGCTTCTGTAAACGAAGTACAGCTCATGTATGTTATCTGGCATCCATACCGGTATGTGGTTTGAATTGAGAAAGTCATCCTGAATAATGCTCGTGATGCTGTGTTCTGGTGCAGAAGATAGTCTTTTGCTGCCTTCAAAAGTAAGCTGTGAGAGATCATCATTTAGGTTGTCAAGCTCTTTATTTGAATTTGAGTCAAGTTTCAGTATCTCTTGCATAAAATGCTCTTCTTTTTCACTGGGCTCCGTCAGTTGACCATGTAGTGGATCTGGGTGACTTAATGACATTGTATACAGTAGATCTGCTAATGTTGGCTCCTCTTTATTACATATTGATTTTAAGTAGATTAGGTACACCACGGTGCATACCTTAGTATATTTACAGACACATGGGCATAATGAAGAATCACTACTCTTAAGGGTTTGATTAGAATCAAGGGTTTTTAAGCATTGATCAAAGACTTGGTTTTCAAAACTCTCAAGGAAAGCAACGCATTCTGAAAAGCCAATACTTGCATTCATCAACGTTTTAACCATTAAATTATTATAAAACAGTCTAGTAGATATTTTTGATGATTCAGTAGGACTTAAAAAAATTTCACTACTGCTCGATGTTAACTCATTGATTCTATCCTTGAACTCCTTCAAATCATCTCTTAAAAACTTTATGTTCAGAAAGGTAAGCTGAGTCTCAACAAATTCTAATAAGTTAAAACCTTTGCAGGATAAATTATTAATGCAGTTAAATATGCATGACTGCGGCTCTTGTTTTGCTTTGCTTTTGTATGAGTTTTTAGTGTTACAATGATTAGAGTTAATGATGTCTTGAATATTGGTCATGTTTAATTGATGGTTAGCAGTAAAAATTTTTGTAACTCTATTTGTAATATGAGTCTAGCTTTTCAAATATAGAGATCTTCTTTTCTTTTTTTTGATAAATTTAGCTTTGATTCTCTATGAAGAGCCTTATGTAAAATAATGAGAGCCCTTAAAGAACTAAGATAATGTTTCTTGCAAAAATTTGTAAAATTCTTAAGGGAAGGTGAAAATTTGTTTTTTTCACCCGATAAGAGCATCTAACTTTGAGCCACACGCCATCATCATTTTGTTTATGCGAGATCATGTGACTTCTAAAAAAACAAAACTTAACCTGTTTACATTTAAAAGTAATCTTTCATTATAAGCTTGCTTTATCTACTAGAAGACTTTTTAAAAAAATTAACTATGGTATGTTTATGTTTTTTTTGAAATGATAACAAATAATAATAAATATATTATAGAGAGGAATCAAAGAAGAAAAACCTAGAGATAGTTTTACTTAAGGCCTCTTTTTTTTAGAGATATTACATAAACTCCATAAATTCATATGATACTTAAGTAGCGCCATGCTATGGGTATTAACAGTTGGTATGATTTCTCCATAATTCAACTCTGTGCAGCACTGTGATAGTTCTTTATACGACGAGTGATCACTGTAACTAAGTTTCCAGTACACTATTCTGTTCAGCTTGTCTTGTGTAATAATCCATTTAGGAAGATTTTCCAAATCCACTTCAAAGTTGTCATCAAAGATCAAATCACTGTTGAAAACCTCATCCAGCTCATATTTTCTTTTGATAAAACTGTTATCATTAAACTCCTCTAGAACCCTGAGGCAGTTTGACTTATTGACAATGGGCAGCTCTTCAACATTTTCCATGTCCTGAAAAAAATTTTTCCAATTGTAAAAATTCCATCCTGACAAAGATATACAAATGGTTATCATTTTACCGAACAGCCTTTCCACATTGAAAAGCTTCAGTTTTTGTTTGATTTCTTTGGGATTGCCTATTGATCCTAGGTATAAAACAGTGTCATAATCTTTGAAGCTTTCTTTAAGATCATTGATAACATCAGTGCTTATTTTAAAATTTCCGTTTTTAGGTAGGTTATACAAGGATCTGAAACCATCTTTATCTAGCAATATGGGACATCCATTTAATTTGTTACTAAGGCCAGACGCTAAAAACTCCTTTCCTATGGTATAGGAACCTAAAACAATTAATGTCTTCAAAGATTTTTTGTCAAAGGTAATATTTTTCACAAAGGTATCCAAAGTTCTCTGAATACGACCCTTATGAAACCAATTTTCAATAATGGCTGGCTTTAATTTTCGTTGCAAAAAATCAGAAACTTTCTCAAGCAACTCATCTTTGGGAGTGAAATTCCACACTGGTGATTTGTAAGTGGTGTCCAAGTATATTTTATCAAAGTAAATGCCCTCAAGCTTTGGAAGCATCATTTTTGAATTGTATCTAAAATCTCCGGTATGAAGGACAGTTTCCTTTAATTGACCCATGTCATTATAATATTCAAACAACAACAAACATGCTCCGATGCAATGATTTGCATTCAAGGTTTTAACCAAGATATAACTGTTACCCCTGCTTAAGAATAATTTCAAGGGCTTGTCTTTGCGAACAACCAAGATCCGACTGGTTATTGCTTCATAGTCATCCTCCAACCCCTTTACTTTGGATTTGAAGTTGACTATATTGAACTTGTATAAAAACGGTAGGTAATTCTCCTCACCAAAGACAAGAATTGCGTGGGGATTTTCAGTTAGCCATTTTTTGGAAAAGCCTACATGATGATCAGAATGAAGATGCGATATGAAGTGATATATTGTTTGCGAGCTCTTGGGGAAGTAATCTATGGTTATTTTGTCTTCACATTCGGGAAATTGATGAATTCTATAGCTTGGGATTTTTTGAGAAGACTCGTTAACTTGAATCTCTTCCTTCAACAAAGGTCTATAAACGTCTGGCTTTTCAGTCAAATTTTTCAGTAAAATAGCTCTTTTCTCTTCAAACAAGTTTTCATCGTATTTCTTGACAACTTCATTTTCATTTGATTTAAAAAATTGACTTTTAGACCGTTTATTCAACGGCACTTCTGCATTTTCAGGCTTAATCATTTCTTCTGCAATCACTATGTCACTTTCACATCCACTAGATCCATCATCTGTTATTAAGTTTATAAATTCTTCTGTTTTCGAGCTTGATGTTAACGTTATCCCATTCTTTGTCTTATAAAAGTCTGTTATAGTCTTTTGCTTGATTTTTAAGTTGCCTTTATTCATATTATTGTATGGCTAAGATACAGTAATAAAAACAATATATTAAAGAAGCTTTCAAATTATTCTTGATATATGTGTTAACTAAAAACAAATATAGGAACTAGTTCTTCTTGGTTGTAGTTAGTTTTTTTCTCGAAATGGACAATAAGTACATTTTCAAAATAAAACAGTTTATCATTCATAAATGAATGTTTTTTCCCCTTTTTGTCAGTTGAGAGTCATGTGACCGTCGGCGATATGAATCAATTGAAATGCGGCTGATGTCCGAAATATAAACCATTTTTGTATATTTTTATCCCCATCGATTTTTTCAAAATGCTAAATAAAGGTCAGTTTGTTCACAAAAGCGCTACCCCGTATGATTAATTAAAAAGAAAAAATCCCCTTTCAATTTTTTTGAAAAAAAAAGGATAAGACCGTTTCCCTTCCCCACAGAATCAACTTCATTTTTGATGATTTTTTTTGTTTCAGGTATGAATGTGACCCTTGAAAAATGCTAGCCTCAAAAAAAACCTATTGGAATACAAAGTTTCTCGTTCGTTGCCATTAGTTCTCTAAAGTGAGGACATAGATATATTATAATAGGGATTTGTAGTTGAAATAAACTTCATTTATCTCCTGTTATGCAGGAAAAGTGTACCCCGTTATTAAACCTTTAATGACATTTTGTGTAGTTTTTTTTCTTAAAAAGAAAGAAAATTCATATAAAAACATCACGGTGATTTGTATTGGAAAGATGGAAAAGGTGGTTGAAGAAATGTTCTGGCTCACAACCAATAACTAATCAAACAAAGCAACAAAGAGAATCCTAGTATTATTTAAGAGCAAATAGACTCATCAATCCAACAGAATTGAATTAGTAATATTTTATATATAAATTTTTTATAAGCCAAACATAAATTAAATTATTCAGCTTTACGAAAAGCTTTATTAATATATTTTTTTAACAGTTAAACAAAAAAAAAGTTAAAGGCACAATATTAAGATACATCAACGATCTAAGAGGAGAGATAGAAACGAATAGTTTAATGGTGATATTAAGCAAAAATATCTTTGAAAATTTGTTTTTACCTGAAGTTTCAATGAGAGACAGTAAGCTAAAGTCACAAGGGAATAAAAAATTATTCAAAAATTCGGATTTAGAAATCATAAAAAGAGAAATACTCCTCAACGCCTCAGCTTTGTCACAATATAAAGATATCGGTTTATTTATTGATAAAGCGCCATCCACTAAAAATATAGAGTTTGAGAAAGACCCTAATCAACTGTTCATAAAGGTAGAGGAAGAGCTAACACAGATCCAGAATACACTGAGAGAGATTGTTGTAGAACCGAGAAACATGATTTGTGAGAATAAAATCAATGACACTGTAAGCAATGAGGACATTACTACTGATAAAGAAATGGTCTCTCCTATAGCAAATCTTTCAAGTGCCAATGAACGAGTAGCACACATTTTGAAAGACACCAAGAATTACAACAACAGAGATGTAATATTGTCTCAAACAAAGCAAATCATTGAAGAAGCATCAACAGCAGCTTGTAATGATGTTCCTAAAATAACCACACAAGAAGGTATGTACTCAAAATAAACAAAAATGATAATGATGATGATTTTTTGAAGAATTAAAACCTGGTTTATGTTTTCAATATTATCATCTGAATTTTACTAACAATTGCTCAAAACAATCACTTACTGTCTACTGTTTAACTAATGAAATATGTTCATTTGATGATTATTCGGAAATATAGATAACTAGAAAGGATGTATTATTTAAAATAAAACTACAAGCTAAAAAAGAAACAATCAAAAATCACTTGATTCCAAATTTATTTTTATACTATGTTTTTTTTTTGTATTTGCGTGTGTACGCCATTAACCCCCATTGAAAAAAAAAGTTATTTTTTTGCCCCCTCCCATAAAGAGGAGTTCCACTATAATATTAAAATTTAAAATACGAAAATAATACTAAAAATAAAATAGGAACTTGGGTAGATCAAATATGAATATTCATTAGTAGACTCAACCAATTATTATTTAGGATTTAAACAAAGATATTCATTTTGAAAAAAAAAAAAAGTTTCGAATAGGAAAATTTTTATTTTTATTATTATATTTTTAAACTTAAATCTTGAAAAGGGTAGCAGGTATCTTTCTTTAAAGCTTAATGAATGATTTATATTCAGATCAATTAGTTAATTGGATAAAGAAAACACACTATTGATGATACCCTAGTATTCATAAAATATAAAAACAAATTAAACTTAAGTTAGTAAAGCCAAGAAATCGGGGGGAAAACAATAAGTGAATTTTTGGTTTTTTTTTTCTTAAAATACATCGACCGTAACATCAAGTTCAAAAAAACAAATAAATCAAATATTAATATCATAATTCTATAGATCTGTAATATTAACATTAAAGAAAAACAAAATACAAACAAATTGTTTTTCATAGATTTAAATAATAATATAATAATCAATTAAAGTTTACAATGGACACTCTTCGACAGCAACAAACAGGTGTTAGTTCAGAACAAATAAACAAAAGTTATCAGGCAGACAGTAATGATTTGGGCAATGAAGCAATCAATGCTCAAATTACTAACAACTGCGATTCATCTTTACCAAAGAAGTCATCCAAATTAACAATAAAAACAGTCTTTCCGGGCCACTCAACAGAACGTACACCTAAGCCAATAACCATATCTTACCCAAACACAGATGTTGTAGGACATGGTTCATTTGGAGTTGTTTTTGTAACAACAATAGAAGAAACCAAGGAGAAAGTAGCCTTAAAGAAAGTATTACAGGATAGAAGATTCAAAAATCGAGAACTGAAAATAATGCAGAGATTACAACACAAGAATGTTATTGATTTGAAATATTATTTTTACCAAGAGGATCAATCAAAGAAGGAGTTATATTTAAACTTAGTGTTGGAGTACATGCCTCAATCCCTATATCAAAGAATCAGACATTATGCTCACATGAAGGAAAGACAAACGATGCCACACGATGAGGCACAGATATACATGTATCAGTTGTTCAAAGGGTTGAACTACATGCATGGGCGTTGGGGTATTTGCCACAGAGATATAAAGCCACAGAACATCCTGATCAATCCTGAAACTTTGGAGTTGAAGATATGTGACTTAGGTTCAGCCAAGATACTCATACCTAACGACAACAATGTGTCGTACATTTGTTCAAGATATTATAGAGCACCAGAGCTTATATTTGGCTCTGTACAATACACAACCCAGATCGACATATGGTCAGCAGGATGTGTTATGGGTGAACTGATTCTGGGCAAGCCATTGTTTTGTGGAACGAATGGAATCAATCAACTGGTTGAGATAATCAAAATTTTGGGTACCCCTAATGTTCAGGAAATATTGGCCATGAACCCAAACTACAAAGAACATGCGTTCACATACATCCAACCAATACCACTGCAGCAAGTGTTTAACCTCGAGAAGGATTATTTGTGCATAGAGCTATTGAGCAACACTTTGAAGTACGATCCCTTTGAAAGATTCAATGCTCTGCAGTGTCTATGCTCATCATACTTTGACAAGATAAGATTGAATTACAACAATCCATTGATTCAAAACTAAGACTACTGGATTTTGATGATGATGAAGAATTTGGATACTTGTCCAATGATGAGAAAATGATTGTTAAGCAAAAGCTTTTGCCTCATTCACAAGGTAACTTTGAATTTCAATTTTAAATATCTCTCTTAATTTGCTGTTTTTTGAAGAGTATGGATTCTTTTTTCTCTTTCTCTTAATTTATTTTCCCTCAAATCTTGCTAAGACATTTGCTTTTAATCTACAATTTATATATTTATATATTCTCTAATTTCTACTATTCAATAAGTATAGATTTTGACGGGTGTGTGGTTTTTTGAAATAGACTACAAAAAAAAGAAAAGAAAAGAAATATATCTCTTAAGAGCAGGTCACGTGCATCTCTATTGAGCTTTTGACCCTTTTTAAAATTGACGTGATGACTATTAAAAATGATACGAAATATACACTATGAACTTAAACAATGTATTCAGTTTGCTTTTGAAAAAAATAATTCATACTCAATGAATATAAAGGTGTATAAATCAAGCTTGAAATCAGTCAATGAGTGCTTGCTCTTGAAACAAGAAACATCATAATATCATCCTGATATGACAATGACTAATGTAACATGCGTATAAAGTTCAAAAATTATGATACTTCGCCTTACCAAAGTGACAATTTTTTGCATATTATTCAGGTGATTTTCCTTATATTTTTTTTTTTTTTGAATTATATTCTCCGTCCCGTTTGATAGTCAATATTCAATATATCATACCTCAAAGATTAATTCAAGAGGGTATTCAATTTTTTTGTATGTTCAACAAAGAAATATTCAAATATTTCATCACTTTCATAAACAGTTTAAGTTCAATACAAACAAACACCGTTATCATACTCATAAATCCCTCTATAAAATTTGTGGCATTAAAAAAGAAAACATCATTGATAATTAACCCTTCAACATAGATTATTCCTTTATCATCATTCATTGAAAGAACATTCATCTTCTCAAAAAAAATTAATAGAAGTTCAATTTATTATTTAGAATTTGTATAAAAAGATGATGAACTATGAGCAAAATGGTATAGATCTTGTTGAGCTTGACTCCAAAATTAAAAGAAAGGGGTCTCCGTCTTCACCAGATATGCCGAATTCTATAGATTCAATCTCTAAGAAGAGAGAACTAAGTGCAGAGCCAATATTATCTATAGAGAACGAGAAGCAAAGATTAAGATTAGATCACCAGCCCACATTCATAGCCTCTGATGCTTCAGATGATTTCTACACAGCCTTGTTTGGCACATCAAATCATCCGGAAACCACAAATTTTGACCTTATAAGTAAGTCAACAACACCAAAACTTGCCTCTGAAATTACTGTTGGTGAGTACATATGGTCCAGACTCGTTCAAGTTGGTGTACATTCTGTTTTTGGCCTGCCTGGTGATTTTAACACCCATTTGCTTGAAAAAATCAGCAAGGTCGATGACATTCAATGGTGTGGAAACACTTCTGAGCTGAATGCGTCATACGCTGCAGATGGGTACTCAAGAATGAAAGGTATTGGTGTTATATGTACCACGTTTGGTGTTGGTGAACTATCCTCTTTGAATGGTATTGCAGGCTCTTTTGCGGAGCATGTTGGTGTGCTACACATCGTTGGCTCCCCTGCCTTGTCAACTCAACAGGAAAAACTTTTGGTTCATCACACATTAGGAAACGGGGATTTTAAGGTTTTTCAAAGAATGTCGGCTGAACTCAGCTGCTACAGTGTCATGATCCAAGATGTTGATATGGCTACTTATGAAATCGATAAGTGCATCGTCAACTGTATTCTCTCTCAAAAGCCTTGTTACTTGAGCATTCCTGTTACCATAGTAAACGCGTTGATTCCTAGTAGCTCTTTGAATGTACCATTGATACTATCTGCCCCTCAAACCAAACCGGATTTGGAAAAGGAACTGAACATTGTGGATAGTATAGTGAACAGTCTCAACTCTGCCAAACAACCCATCATTGTTGTAGATGGCTGCTGCTACAGACACAACATTATGAAGGAAACAAATGAGCTCATCAACTTAACAACAATACCTGTATTTGTAACTCCTATGGGGAAAGGTGCCATAGATGAACAGCTGCCAACCTTTGGTGGTATTTACATAGGCACAATGTCATCCCCTGAAGTTAAGGAGTTTGTTGACAATGCCGACTTGGTCATATGCATAGGTTCAATTTTGAATGATTTTGCTACATCGACATTCCACTTCTATTTCAAGTCAAAAAACATCATCGAGTTCAGTATCAACTACATAAGAGTCATGTCTGCCAAGTATCCTGAATTGAAGATGAAGTCTGTGCTGAACAAATTAATTAACAGACTGAATCATTTCGACAAAAAAGGATGCTTCAGATACGGAAAAAATGCTAAACCTGAAATCAAAAGGGAAATTTCCATTCCAGTTCCCATAACATCACAAGCATTTTTAAATGACAACGAACCATTAAGACAATCTTGGATATGGGAAGAAGTATCTAGCTGGCTAAGACCTGGAGATACTGTCATTGCTGAAACTGGTACTTCCTCATTTGGTGTTATGCAAACTAAGTTTCCGGGAAAGTGTGTGGGTATCTCTCAAGTTTTGTGGGGTGCCTCTGGGTATTCCTTAGGATCTGCGTTGGGTGTGTTAACTGCACAAGAAGACATTCAAAAAAGAAGCACAAGAAACATTCACAAAAGATGTATAGTGTTTGTTGGTGATGGGTCTTTTCAATTCACAGTTCAAGAGTTATCAACAATGTTAAAACACCATTACACGCCCTACATCTTTGTAATGAATAACAATGGGTATACGCTTGAAAGAATAGTTCACCACTCCACAGCAAAGGAACCTACATACAACAACGTCCAACCTTGGAATTTCAACATGATTCTCAACATGTTTGGTGGCAGAGTCAAAGGCACCCCGCATACAGGAAATAATTTTAACTCAGAAAATTTCAAAGTATCAACGGTAGGTGAGTTTAAAGAGATGCTTTCAAACGATGAGTTCTCAACTCCGGACAGACTCAGACTTATAGAAGTTGTCTTACCTATGATGGACGCACCAAGTAATTTGCTCAATCACTTGAAAAAGTATCAAGGTTCGTACTAAGAGTTATTTATTCCAGCCAAAATTTATAGAGTTTATATTGCTTTTTTTTTTTTTTTTTTTTTTTAATTGTTTATCTCAAATTAGAGGTACAACAAAAAATCTGGTGATCTTTTATTACAGTTGTTATCAAAAGCTTTGTTTGTAACTGATAAAACGTACTCTTATCGCATCAATTGATATATTTGTATAGTATTACTTCAATCTATTCATAATTCTGGAAGAGAAAAATGAATTATATTTGATTAAAAACACGTCTGACATGTAACTTGTGTAGACGACAAATGTCAAATGAAAATATTTCCCTTTTAGGAAACTCAATTAGAGGAAAAACAGAAAATAAGCTCTTGCTACAAAACCTATTTAATTTCACTACCAACCAATATTCACAGCCTTTCTTAACAACAACCAACACTTTCAAGGTAGAGTAATGTTTAAAATAAAGTCGGATAAAAATTCTTAGATAGGAAATTCTATGAAGAAGTTAACAATGCACTAATATAATTCAAGGGCTGATGCTGAAGAAAAACAAGAAGAGTCAAGTTAATCGGTTGTTTATACTCTGATTATCAATAAGAAGCTTTAAATTTTATGTCAAAAGCTTTGTATATAAAAAGATGCTTACAGCTAATTAAACAAGGACTGTAAATAATTCTTAGAGTGGAATTACTAAACAGAAAGACCGTCCAATTAAAAAACTATACAAACAACAATTTTAACAAAAAAAAAATGACTATTTCTCCAAAAGCTGACGACTCTCAATCATACGTTTTTCAATCAGTGGTTAGCCAAAAACCCCCTCAGGTTTTGAAAGGTGAGAAAATAAAGATTGTTGTTAAGAAAAACGGTAAGATCTACAAAGATATTATTGATGCTGTTACTGGTGCTGCTGTTGGTGCCTTAGGTTGGGGTGACAAGGACATCGCTCAATTCAGGGTTGATGTGCTACCAACACACACATACACCTTTCCAGCTATAATTGGTAATGAAAACTCAGAAAAGCTGGCCAAATTCTATATTGAACACTCTCCCAAAGATGCATTTGCATCTGCTCTGTGGTGTTGTTTAGGTTCTGAGTCCAATGAAAACGCTATTAAAATCATCAAGCAATACTAGAAGGAGAGAGATCAACCAAAGAAAAACAAGTTTATCTCTAGAGACTCATCTTACCATGGATACTCCATTGCAACATTATCCATTTCCGAAAATGCCAGAGCAGATGAATTCTCAGATATTTTGTTGGATCCTAAGTTGACTCCTAAGATGCCTGTCTGCTATCCTTACAGACATCAAAAAGATGACCAATCTGAGGAAGAGTATGTTCAAGACTTGCTTGATGCTGCTGAAAAGTTAATCATAGAAAACGACCCAGAAACTATTGCTTCAATGATTGTTGAAACCTTACCAGGATCTTCCTTGGGTACAGTTCCACCACCAAAGGGATACTTACCAGGATTAAGAAGATTGTGTGACAAGTATGACATTTTGTTCCACCTGGATGAAGTCATGTGTGGTA
>JAJLRX010000267.1:33738-54834 GCA_030567275.1 Hanseniaspora lachancei | reverse complement strand
TTACAAGTGATGAATTCTCTAAAATGTCCTACAACTATCAAGGGGTAGATCATAATCGATTCGATCAAATAAATCCGTTTTAGTTTTTTTTTTTTTTTTTTTTTTTTTTTTTTTTTTACGTTTTTCCAGAAGATTTTGAAAATGAGCCATTACATCCGAAACGATGATGCTCAATCCGTTTGGTGTAAAGGTTGAATTTTTCAAAAGAGACATTTAACTATCATTACTTTCATGGATTAATCATCATATATATCAGACAGTATGAAGCTACCATACCGATTCATATCTATTCTATAGGCAAACCCTGAAAGAATCAGGAGTTTCAGGTTAGGCAGGCTAAACAGGAAATGATCCAGGTACAAGTCCAGAAAGTGTTCAAAGGTTTGTAACACGATTCTAGAGTAATGAAGATCATTTATGTCGCAGAGATTGTCGTGTTGGTCATCAGAGTAGTGGATCAGCTGCATGTCACCGCCGTTGTACAAATCCTCATGGAAGTCCCAGCAGCAATCCAATCCATTGCCATCAAGAATGCTGTCAAAGTCCTCACAGTACCGCTCTATGGGTAAGGACATGAAGGCAAACATTTCGCTGTTTTCCAGCTCTTGGAACTTATTGCTGACACCTGATCCAAACCCACCTGAGTTTGAGATGTTTCTCCTAAACCAGAGATGATCGTGTAGGAACTTGTCTATGATTTCCAATGTGGGTCTACATATGGCACATTGGCAGCCATTCCACAGAAGATCATTTGACAGGATGGGGATCTGTATCAAAGATTGCAAAAACTGCGGAATGTCCAAAACTTCCAACGAACCTAGAGTGTGGTGTGTGTTTCCAGTGGTCAATGACAGAAGCTTGCAATTCTGGTCCAGAATTTCTTTCAAATGCATGATTTTCTTGACTCTTAGTGTGTAGTACCCATCACTTATGTTTCTAGCATGTCCGTTCATTGATGGGAGTTGAATCATTCTTAGTGAGGTCATTTTCTTTGATATGGTTGTGGTGGGCAGAAGCATGAATATATCAACCACAACATCATCCCAATAGTTTAATATAGGAATGCTGTTCATGTTAAACCGCTGGATCTTTGATGACTTATCGTGTAATGCTTGGGCCAAGGTAAGGCTTTGTAAGTTGATCAGCCTTTCAAAATACGCAAACGACAGTATAAAGTAATTAATACACTCACATTGCTTCTCCTCACTTAATAAACAGTTGTAAGCGAAAGATAGGTCCATGATCTGATCCCAATGAATTTTATGTAGTAAATCGATTTCTTTGTTGTTATCCTTCAGTATATGATCAGTTAGAGATGAGTGTATAAAATTTATATTCAACTTTGTAATTTTCTTAACAGCTGAAACTTTGCAATTGAACAACGATACAGTATCCAAAACAATGAGATGATTTAAATTTGTAAAATGATTCAAATCAACTGTCTCACTAATATTTTTCACTGTTAAACATTCTATTTGTTTATAAATGCCTTGTGGAACAGCATTAAAATGATTCATGTTATTGATGCTTAAATGCTTAATATTTTTGAAGTTGTTTTCGTTTATAAGACTTGCAAAGATGATATTGTAAATAGAAAAGTCCATGTTGATGTTGAAGCTACTCAACATCACGTTTCCTTTACCCTTGAAATAACCAATGAAGTCCTCGAATATGTGGAGATTTTCCTTATCGTAAAAGCAATCATCATTGATGATGAAGGACATGGTGAAACTATTAACTCTATCCAAGTTCTTGGCTTGAAGTAGATTCAGAAGCTTGGAGTAGAGAATGTGATCAGACTGGTCCTTCTTACTTGAGCATAGACCCTTTGTGGAGAATCCATTAATGATTGTGTGTTTGAACCCATAGACAGTGTTGTTTTTTGATTTGTAATTTCTATACGGACTTGAGGTGACCTTCAAGTTCTTGTATAGTTTCCTTTCACACATGGAGTGTATGTGCTTGTTCAGGTAAGTGACTGACGACACAATATCATCCTGTGTCAGGTACCTATTGACCAATAGCTCCCATAGATCAAATTGGTTCATATGTTGGTTTGATGGGTGTTTATCCAATAGAAATGCTGTGTGGTTGTATGTGTTTGTATCTTATGTCCGATTGTGAATCTATAATTTTTTTTTTTTTTTTTTCTTTTTTTTCGGATTTAGAATATTCATCATGGAGTAAATCCACTGTTTTCTCAAAATTCATAAAATCCACTTCCTTTCCACCGCCAAAAAAACCGAATAAAAAAAATTTTCATTCAGTCCGTGGTTTCTTTCTTTCCATTTTTTGTTTTCTCTCTGTATAACAAAAAGTTTATATTTTACTTTACCTATTCAACTGAACAATTTATAAACAAATAGCAACCCAACTCCATAGCCAACTGTTTCCTCCAGCAAATGTTATCTAGATCTAACATCATTCAAAGATTCAATAGTACTTCCAGCGGTGTCTCGTCATTCAAGACTGCTGCCAAGAAGTCCACCACCCAAGCTACTTTATCCTCATACTCCAGCAACGGCAAGAAGAACGTTGTTATTTTGGGTTCCGGTTGGGGTGGTATCTCCTTCTTGCAGCACATTGACGAAAGCAAGTACAACGTCACTTTGATTTCTCCAAGACCACATTTCCTTTTCACTCCTTTGTTGCCATCCACCCCAGTCGGCACTGTTGATGAAAAGTCCATCATTGAGCCTGTTGTCAACTTTGCTGTCAAGAAAACGAAAGGTAATGTTTCCTACTACGAGGCCCAGGCCACCAAGATCAACCATGCCGAAAACACCGTCACAATCAAGTCATTTTCCCATGTAAACCCATTTGGTGCCTCCACAAGCCCAGAATCCATCAAGAAGAACGACTCTGCGGACATCAAGTACGACTACTTGATTTCTGCTGTTGGTGCTGAGCCAAACACCTTTGGTATTCCAGGTGTTGAGCAGCATGGTATGTTCTTGAAGGAAATCGAACACTCCCCAAAGATCAGAAAGCAGTTCATTGAAAACATTGAAAGAGCCAACTTGCTGCCAAAGGGTGATCCAGAGAGAAAGAGATTGTTGACTCTGGTTGTTGTTGGTGGTGGTCCAACTGGTGTTGAAACTGCTGGTGAGTTGCAGGACTACGTTGACCAGGACTTGAAGAAGTACTTGCCTTCCATTGCTGAGGAAGTTCAAATTCATTTGATTGAAGCGCTTCCTGTTATTTTGAACATGTTTGAATCCAAGCTGACCTCCTATGCCCAAAAGGTTTTGGAACAAACATCCATCAAGCTTCACTTGAAGACCGCTGTTTCCGAAGTCAAGGAAACCTACTTGGTTGCCAAGACCAAGGTCTCTGAAACCGAAACCAAGCTTGAGGAAATTCCATACGGTACCTTGATTTGGGCCACTGGTAACAAGCCAAGAGCAATTGTCACTGACCTGATCAAGGAAATTCCTGAACAAGCAGGCTCAAGAAGAGGTTTGCTAGTTGATGAACACTTGAAGGTCAAGGGTTTGAACAATGTCTATGCCATTGGTGACAATGCTGTTGCTGGTCTGGCTCCAACTGCCCAAGTTGCCCATCAAGAGGCCGAATACCTAACAAAGGTCTTCAACAAGAACCAAATCGGTTCTGCCAAGCCTTTCAAATACTTGCACTACGGGGCCTTGGCCTACCTAGGTGCTGAAAAGGCTATTGCCAACATAACATACGGCAAGAGACAACTATACACCGGTGGTGGTTTGATCACCTTCTACATCTGGAGAGTATTGTACTTGTCCATGATCATTTCCTGGAGATCCAGATTTAAAGTCATGTCCGACTGGTTCAAGTTGGCCTTGTTCAAGAGAGACTTCTTCAAGGAATTATAAGTTTTTGATGAAAGCAAAGTGATATTAATGTGATATATTTCCTTGCACTTTATTATGAAGCATATTTATTTGAATAAAAAAAAAAAAGAAAAACACATAATGCTATATACATATTCTACGACAATGTAAACAAACTAAAACTACAAAAAAAAAAAAAAAATAACTTAAAATCATCAATTATTCATCCTCTTTTTCCTTTTTTTAAATTAACACCAGAAGTTCAATCAGTGCTTTCTTTGTCAATATTTGAAAACATTAGCTTAACTTTTTGTAAATTGTTTTCTATAAGGTTGTTATTCATCCACTCAGGCTTGTTGATGTTTATGAACCCCATTAAGTTCTCGTTCAGATTGATTATGTAGATACCATGCTCTGGTATTTGCAGTTCTTGGAAGTTGTTTGCCTTTAGTTTGTAGATACTCTGCTTGTAAGTTTTCAAGACATTGCTGATTTTTTCAAATCTCTTTGGATCCATATTCTCCACACTTTCGCTACTCCTTTCAGATGAAGAGCACACGACCAGAAAGGTTGTCTTTTCAAACAGTATGAACTCCTTCAAGTTCATCAACTCTGTTATTTTCTTCACCTTTTTTCTGTACACATCAATGGTTGGGATCATGGACCCAACAATGGACGACCAGGCCTTGTACAGGCTCTCGTCCCAGATCGATGTTGGGAACCCCTTGACATCCTCAAAGCCATACATCGAGCACGTCTCCTTCAGCTTAGACATCATGATGTTGAACAGGTTGTCTCTCTTGCTGATCTGCACCAGGTCCATCTTGTGGATGAGAACAAAGATCTTGCAGTTTGGAGACGAGGCTCTGAGTTTCTGCAGGACCATGGAGAAAATCTCAATGTCCTTCAAAACCTCATCGGACTCAACATCAAAAACATGGATCAACACCTGGACCATCTGGAAAATGTGGTTTTTGCTGTTTGCCCGGTTGTCGTCGTGCAGGTACGAGTCCATGAAGATGTCCTGCCCACCACAGTCCCACAGGTTGAGTGTCATGTTGTCCAGGAACTTCAGGTGCGAGTGCTCAATGTCAATGGTGGCTCCTAGTCTTCGAGTGTCGAATGCCGAGTAGTTGGAGAAAATGATGGATCTCATGGACGACTTGCCTGATCCTGAGCGCCCCATAAGCAGCAGCTTGGCCTTTGTTTGTTCCATTGTTATTGCAGTGCAAAGTTGTTTATGATATCTGGTTTATGTATTTTATAACTTCATATACTGTAGTAACATGTAGCCATTAGGAATTTATATACATTATTTATTTTTTTTTAGACAGCTAAAAGGATTGAATGTTTTTGATTTTCGGGGGGGGAATAAAATCGCCGTTGTGCTGGATATAAGAGCAGTCACACCATCTAGCCAATGTTTACTACTGGTCACGTGATGCTACACAATTTATCCCCACTTGTTTACATTTTAAAATTAATTTATTTGTCTAAAAAAATATTTTTTTTTTTTGGTTTGTTTTTCAAAACCAAAGTTAATCGGTCATGAATACTCAGAAACTATAACTTCAAATATATAACAAAGGTGGACAGCATGGCAACAGCAACTCCATAGAAAATCATGTTCTCAATGTCTATGGCATTCTTCATGATCTTGTCGCTATGCACAAGTTTTCTGGCCGTTCTCAAGTACACGTCAGTCTTTCTTGGCTCCTTGCCCTCAGGCAAGTTCTTTTGGGTCATCATTTCCATGTACTGCTGGATCTTGGCTATCTGGATGTTCAGCTTCAAGTAGTTTGGATCCTCAACCTGTAGCTTGGCCTTGATCTGCTTCAGGTAGTGGTCAAAGATCTCCAGGGTTCCTTTGAAGGTTCTGGACTTCAGGATCAGGTAGCACGTCTCGCCCTTTCTGATCTTGATGTTGTCTTTTGTGAGGATGTCCTTGTTGTTGAAGATCAATGCCATTGTCGCAATGGCCATGACTTGTGGGATACAGCAGAACTGGTAGGACGACTGCTCATCTACAAAGCTCAAGTAGTTCAGAACATCCGTGACGTGGCTCAATGAGTTCAAGACCATGTCGTTGATGCACCAGACTCCATTTTGTTCGTTTTCACGCAGACTCAAGTCCTTCAGGTTCTCGCAGTGCTTGGAGTAAATCTCCCTTGGCCAAAAGGATCTCTTGTCCAGCAGATCCTCGTAGTAGTCTCTGGTGATGTTGACTTTTTGTAAGAACAGCCCCATGGATTCCATCAGTCTCCTGTCATTGGCATCAGTCAGCAGGGTTTTTGAGGCAAAGCCAGCTTGGACAAGAATTTCAGTCAACCCCTCACCAACCAATCCGGCCACATAGTGACAGTACAAGTCGTAGTCCTTGATTGTTTCCACACCGTTTAAGTTGAAGTTCTCATCCAGAATGTAGTCAGCCATCCCATTGCCCATCTTGTTGGTGATGTCCTTGATGATTCTTTTGTATGCACCATCGAATGTGTGGTAGACATTCAGAATCTTGTTGAACTCCAGCAATACACATCTGTCCTTCTCTGTGTCTGCGTTTCCGGAGAATGTCCAGTCCTTCAAGTCCAACTTCTCATGGAACGCTCTTAGCAGAGGAATCTTGATTTTCGAGTCTATGCTCATGTCATCCTCAACAGTGTCCAGGGCTCTCAAGACCAAGTAAAAAATCATGATCACGTCTTTCAAAGAGGGATGCAGCTGCTTGATGACCATGGCAAAGGATCTGGAGGTAAGGGTTAGCAGTTCATAGCATCTCTTCAAGTCAGGATTGGTGATTGGCTTTGTTTCGTATAGATCCTTTTGCAGGAACTTAAGCGTTAAGACAGCCTTCAATTCCAAAGGGTGTGCCAAAAGTTGAGTTAGTTTTCCCATATTGGCTCGTACTTATATTGTTCTTAGGGAGAGATTCAAAACAGATGTTGTTTTTTTTAGGTTATTAAACATAACTGTTGATTATTGCTTTTTTTTTCCAAAAGAAAATATCAATGTTTACTTTTGTCACTGTGGAAGAACTACGTCTTAAAAATTAAAAATAAACGGGAAAAAAAATTTTCTCTTCAGGTTCCTCTCCGCGTTAATTTTGAATTCAAATTATTTCAATTTTCCAAATTTGGAAAATGAAAAATTACTCGTTTATATAAAATATCTATTCATAAAGATCAATCATCATGAAATCATTAACCTCCGCCATGTTGGCAACAAAGCTCAACACTGTTTTGTCCAGAAGCAGGAACGATAGCTTCAGCTCATTGTTCAGGTCCATTGTCTCCTTCACCTTCACTTTATCGTTGACTTCCATCTCGCACTTCAATTTCTTATTTGTGTCGTAAACCACATCCATTTCCTTATCGTACTTATTCAGAGCATCATGCTCCATCAACTCTTTGAATGTGTTTAAATGGGATTCATTGTAGTGTGTTATGACTATGGCCTTTTTGTTGGCATCATGCTTGCTCTGAAGTTCCAAGAAGCATCCAATGCCATGTGAAATTTTGAATTTTTTGATCACCCATTCAACCTCCCCATCCATTGGGGCATTGTCCAACAGTTGAATCCCCAAGATCCCTGTTTTATAGTCCAGATTCTTGAATTCCACGCTCAAGAACATCTCCAAGAACCTCGTGATTCCCCTGTCTATAGCATAATATTTGGAATCATAAAGGGAAAGATCAACAGTCAATTTTTGTTCTGGAGTGTTTGTGTTGTGTGTGTTGATCAAGTCTTGCACAACCTTCAACTGCTGGTTGTTTTCATACTTCCCTACCTTTGGAATCACGGCAAAGATCTTGAATTTGATTTGCTTATTTTTCTGCTTTTTCCACCACGACTCCATCCCCACTATCTGATCAACTCTGTCATCATACATGACAATGGACTTCAGGTTCTTGAGGTTCCTCATGAACTTCACAAGAACATTCAGCTTGTACTGCATTGTGTACTTGTGGTCCTTCTTCAGAAAGACACAGTCAAGCTTGAGTTCCTTGTGGAAGATTGTTCTGGTGGATATGTCCCCCTTCAGAAGCTTTGTGAAAGTATCCTTGAACTTGTCCTCTCTTCGCCCTGTCATCATTACCGCCAAGCAGTCCTTCCGAGCATACGACTCGTGGATCTTCATGATGATGTCGTATGACCAGTACTTGTGATCTACTTTGCACTGGTCACAAAAACATCTCCCAGGGCTACTTTTGCTTGGGGATGCGGTTTTCTTTTCAGCTATCCAGTTGTTTATGTATGCCTCCAGGCTGTATTGGTAGCACCACCACCCACCGCTGTTTTTCATGCCCTTGAATGGAATCAGATAGTCCTTGGCTCTGCTGGTGAAGATGTCTGGGGAGATGGAGGGCGAGTAAAACATGGTCCCATCAAAGTCGTATATGTGGATGTTTTTGATATTTTTGTCGATGTTCACGCTATTGGAAGGATGGGGCAGTTCGTAGTAATCCAAAGCATCTTTCAAGGTATTCAAGTTCATCATGATTTATTTATGGTTGTCTCCGCACTGTGCTAAGGAGCTATATATCTCACTTAAGAGAAAAAGAATGTAACTTATGTATTGAAAACCACGAATGTAGTTAATATGTCCTATCGGTAGGAGAAAAAAAAAAAAAATTCTAAAACAAAAACCAAAAAAAACATGTGCTACTGAAACAATGTTAGGATGACTTTTTTATGATTAATACGTAGTTCTCAATTTCAAAAAGTGAATAAAAAAAAAAAAAAAAAAAGAAAAAATAATGAGAAGTGAGAATGGTATGACTAGTAGAAATAAGTCAACTCATTATATAGGTTATATCACGATTATCACAATAGTTGGTATTCAGCAGGTTGTTACTTTATTCAATGCTAACAACATTATGAAGACGTAGTATTGAAATCAAACTTGCTTCATCAGTAACAATGTATTCGAGTAAAAAGGGGGGTGGTGGCATTGTCCAGTTTTGAGAATTGTTGTTAAAAAAATGGAAATACCGCGTGAATGCTGAGAAATTGTGTAGCGGGTGGCTTAACAGTTGCTCTCCCCACACGTGACACACGGAGATAACAAGAGAAAATAAATTTTTTTGAAAACTTTTTCTTTTTTTTTTTTTTTTTTTGTTTTTTTCCCATTTTTCAAATCTTTTTTCACTAAGAAATTCCCTATTATACTAAGTATATAGCAAGTGTCTCTGTCTCGAAAGAAGAAATAATATATTAATCCATTCATTTTTCATTAATTTAACCTGTAAAAATAAAATAAAAAAATATTAAAACAAATAGTGACTCTTTAGATTTCCTGTTTTTGCCCATTGCATCTAATTGTAATCATACTCTATACCCATCAATATATGAACTTCTTTAATATACGTCGATGTTTTGGTAAATTATCTACGCTGCAGCATCCTAATACAAGGCTTTCAAACACAAATAACATCATTTTCAACTACCATCTGGATACGCCTCACTTCAACAACGCGACAGTTGATGTTGACTATCCAAATAAATATGAAAGATTCATGGAAGAGCAACTGCTGAATACCATTAAGCGTGCTAAAGATGTCAATTTCCCACCAGAGAAGCTAAAGTCAATCAATGACTTCAAGGAAATAACAACCAAAACTAGAACCAGCTCATTGGTATCGTTCAACCATCACAAAATCACAAATGAGGACATTTTCAATGATTTCGTGAGAAACCTGTTTCACCACAAAACCATTCTCATGAACGACACAGGGGTGCGGTTTTACATAAGAAGCATGAAGTACACTGACTTCTGCATTGGACTTGAGCAGCTGAACTACATAATAAAAAACATCATCAAGACAGGCAGGTACAATGAAGTGGATGAGGTTCTTGAGGAAATGCACCTGTTCAATGGAATTAATGAACAAGACATTTCAATGTTGAAGAAACCAACACTTCTTAGCAGTGGCTTTTTTGACAGATTGTTTCAAAGAGGTGATAACGACAAGATGGTGAAAGTTGAACTGCTGGACAACCTCATAAAGGTTTACTATGAACTCAAGGATTATAGATACATGAAAGAACTACTTAGATACAGAGAAAGATATCACACGGTTAAGGCCATGGACACAGAATTGATGTTCATCAAGGTGAACTGGAGAATCAAATCCAACTACAACCATAAACTCATACTCAAAATAATTAATGACTTTGTGCAGTACCAGGGCACAAAGTATGACAAGATGGACAAGCCTTTATTTTACAAAATATTGGATCAGTTGCTTTCCACTGGAGACTTGGAGCTGATATCATTTTTTTTGAACGCTTACAGGGAACAATTTGATACAGCCAATGACCCATTGGTGCTACTGATGCTGAGCAGATTCAGAAGCTTCTACATAGGAGACGCCACTCCAAATGTGTCTTATTACCAAAGGAACTTAGAGTACCAAATGCTTTTCAAAGAGTATACTCCGAAAAGGGAAATCCATCAATGTGGTAGATTACTGCATCTTGTAAATAAGGATATAGACATTTCCCTTATACTTGCCAACAAGACTTGCTTGGAACTGATAAGGACCAGAAACAAGGAACCGATTGGTTCATACTTTGTAGAAAAGCTGCTGAAGATCAACAGTAAAAAGATCATAAACCAAGAAAGGGTCTTTGAGCTTTTGAACAAGCAAGGCATCATTCCGGCAAACTTGGACGGAACATCGGAACTGGACTTGAACTATTATAGAATGCTTCTGGCTTATGAACGCAAGGACATGCAGTACTTCAGGAACGAGTTTTTGAAGGACCTGTCTTCCTCAATGATGGAGCACTTTGACTTATACCTGGCGCTATACAGAGAATGCTACCCGAAAATGGCCGAAAGCCTGCTGATTGTGCTGATGAACAAATCCACAATCAAGGCTGATGAGGAAGTGACCGCCAGGGTCATTGGGTTCAGCAGGATGCTTGCACGTTACAAGGTTGATCAGGAGAAGCTCAACAAGCTAATTTTCTTCACAGCCAAGCCAGCCATTGATGAGCTGGTGAGGATCCAACGACTTCACCATGAAGACAAGATCCTCGCGTCAAGATACATTTTAAAGAGATGGAAGTACGGGCTCAAAAACATTTTGGGGAAAGGCAAGCGTGGGAAGGTGTCCAAGTTCCAGGTAACCCCCACTGAGACGTTGCTGAACTTGAGTTCAATGTTCAGAAATCCATTCATTGAGGAGAACTTGAAGAAAAACAACCTGTACCATGCCATTTCCCTGAACTACTACTTGAAGTTTCTGTTGAGTGACTATGATGAGTACTCGTTCAATGACTTTTTGCAGACAAAGAGAAACTTTAGGAACATATTTCCGGTTGAGTTACTCATGAGGGAGTTCCATCGTTCAGTGGCCATGGAGGAACTTGGGATAATCAATGAAGTTGACAAGGGCGTAGCCACTGCGGTGGTGAAGAAGTTTGAGGCTCCAACTGTGGCGAACTACAAGGCGATGCTGACAGCCAGACTGAAGCGGAAGTGGTACAATGAGTCGTTCCACCTTGGACTCAATGACGAGAGCTTGCTGCAGTTCCTGGAGACACTGAGGGAGTTTGAGCACACAACAAAGGCTATGGTACCCAACAAGAATCTTTTGGAGCTCCCGTACTTCAAAATGCAGCTTCAGGTATTCATGGAAAACAGCATTGTTGTCCTGCTTTGCCGCCACAGATACATAGCCGCATCAATGGTTCTGAAGCGATACCTGTGGAGTTACATCCTCAACTTCATGGGTGAAACCTCTGAGCCGCTGTTTGAGGAGCCGAGCCGCAAGATAATGAGTGTTATTGGGAATGTCAAGGGCAGCTTCCTGGGCTTGTTCAATGTCAAGGAGGAAGCTGCTGTGTTCTATGATGTTATTTTGCAGAACCTGAAGAAGCTGAGTGCGGACCTGAAAGTCAGCTCAGATAGCGGAAAAATCATCCTGACCAACAAGCTGGTTGATGAGCTGCCATACAAGAACAAGCATCTTTCCTACAAGGACATGATAGCCACAAGACGCTTTTTTGAGGAGCTTAGAACGCAGTTTCCGAAGTCGAAGTTGTATTGGATCCTGAGAATGTTTGATGAGCTCAAGAAGGCCAACACTGTGCTGACCAAGAAGAGCAAGAGCAAACAAAACAAGGCAAAGCAGGACTTGATGATAATCTATGAGAAGTTGAACAGTTATTTGAAGCAGAGTTGATGATAATCTATGAGAAGTTGAACAGTTATTTGAAGCAGAGTTGATGAGAACATTCGGAATGTTTGCATACGATCTTATATATTTATTAAAACTGGAAATTTGCTTTTTCAAAAATAAAAAAAAAGAAAGAAAAGAAACAGAGATGAGCGTGGGGGAAGGAAAAAAAAAAAAGAAAAGGAAAATGATCCCGTTAATGACACTATGGACCATCATCGTTCACCCCTTCGTTTTTTGAAAATATCATCTTCCAACGATCTATGTTAATTTATGAAGTAGATTTACAATCAAATATACACCATCTTTATATTATAAGCAAACATTTTTTGTTCAATAACAGATAGTGGGGGAAAAAAAAAAAAAAAAGAAAAGAAAAAGATGACAGACACTGTTTCGAAGGAGAAGATTGAAAGCCTTGGGAACAAGTTCCAATGCCCCATTTGCCAGGAGTGCATGTGTGTGCCCCAGTCGCTGCAGAAGTGCAAGCACACGTACTGCTATGAGTGTCTGAAGAAGTGGTTCATGAAGTCGATCAGAATAAACACACTGAGATGTCCCATGTGCCGACTTGTTGTTGAGGATGAGCCGTTCAACAACAAGATCCTTCAAAGCGTGATCATTGCATACAACGAAATCATCTCGAGCACAGGATACTTTGAGCGGCTGAAGAACGAAAAGCTAGGCTACGAGCTTGATCTCAAGAACAACACACTGTTTGAAAAAACATTCAAGGACACGGGAATGGGGGTTGTCGACATGGACGATGGCGGAGTGATCAGGTGCTCGTCGTGCCACTGGGAGATAGAGCCCGGCGAGGATGACCAGAACGAGTGTCCGCATTGTGGGGTGGTGTTCAGGAGCATTGGGGCCAGAGCCAGCGATGATGGGGAGAGCATCAACACAGAGGGCGAGCAAAGCGATGCACGCAACGACAGTGGGAGTGACCTGACAGGCTTCATCATCAGCGAGCTGAGTGATGATGAGGTGAACCATAGTGAAAGCTCGCTGAACTCCGACTACTACGAGTACAATGAGGATGAGGTGGATGAGAGTGTTGATGGGCGAGAAAAGAGAAGACGGGAAGAGGTGGATCTGAGCACTGATGATGAAGTGGTCAAGAGCAGAGGCAGCCGATGCAAGCGGGTTGTTATTCTTGATGATGAATAGGACCAAAGAGATATATACGTTGTGTTTATTTTATAATTGTTTTCTCACAGATGTTTGAGGGGGGAATGTAGGTTTCTGATTGGCTAGCTGTGTGTCTGTTATGTCCGATCACTACTTTCCTGTTTATTTTTTTGGTCTTCCCCAAACACCCGATTGTGAATCCAATTCTCACTCCCAAAAAAAAATTTTTTTTTTCTTCCAAAAAAACCAAAATAGTACCACTTCAAGTTATGTTGAACTTTTCCTTTACAAAAACTTCAGATAGCGAGAAATTTATCAATTAAGATATCATCTTTGAGTGATTATTATTGTCGAAAATAGCTATTAGTGATAAAACCACTTACAACAATTAACAATAACCATATACTATGAGCAGCATCATTGAAAAGCAAAAGTTCTACCAATCACAAAAGAATACTCCTATCTACTTAAGAGGTAAGGGCTCCAAGTTCCTAGTATATCCATTCTTTGCTGCCTTAGCTGTCACCACTGCTCTTCCTTTGTACTACGCTGGTAGATGTGCCTTTGGTAAGAAGGGGGATGATCCATTGTTCTCCTAAAGGTGAACACAACCACATTCCATATAACTCACCAGCATAAGAAAAAATAAAAAAAGAAAATATAAAATATAATATATATATAAAATAAGGCATAGAGTATATATGCTGATACTCTTTAAGAAAGCAATATTTAGAGGATTTTACAATGGTATACTAAAAGAAGACATATATGTGATAGATTAATAAGTTAGTAACTATTGTCTATTTATTTATTGTAGGTATATATGTTTACTATATATATTCTATAACTACAGAAATGAGTAAATACATTCAAGATCCCAATAAGAAAACACACCACAAAAGGGGCATTGTTTTTGGCCTACAGTTACTCTAAAGGACCTATTTCAAGGTTTTAAATGGAGGACAAGGTTGTGCACGACTTATTTCATTCTTACCTTAACAAAGACCGCTACCCTAAAAAAAAAATTACATGGGTTACATATAGCATCCAAGGACACCTGCTGCCTTATCAGCAAGGAAGGTCTCTCTGTGGAAAGCATACTATAAGATACATGCCAAAAGAAACCAATCATTTCATTAAATCTCTCCCTATGTTCAAAAGACTATATCGAAATATTAAGAAGACAACCCCATCCTCCAATCCTAATCTCACATTGTTTAGCAGCCCCAGTATCTCTTCATACAGCATATTCAAGTACAAAGTCAAACAAAACATTAAAGTCATGGGCTTTCTCTTTGCATCATTTGCCACATACAAGGCATACAGCCTATTTGTCAACCATGAGGATGTCAACATTCCCTTGTACTGCACCTACAATGACAAACTCTTCAGAAACATTATATTGCAGGATCTGCTGGATAATGACATTAATTTGTTTTACATTGACAACTTGATAAAAGGGAAGCTTTTGAAAGTGATGGATAATGATGCCATCAAATTCACTAACGACAAGTTGTCAGCAGATAGTGTCAAGATCAAAAATGACAACAACTTTGAGCTCTTCATGCCCATCAAGTATCTAACCTTATCCTACAAGGGCAAATTGAGCATCAGTTACAACATAATCCTTACAATAAACCCCTTCAAGGTCATAGGCAAATTGGCTTCCAGCTTGAGCAAAGACAAGCTCAACACAGCTGAGGAGCTTCTCCTGATGACCGACAATGCTAGTGGTCAGACTGATGGCAGCCATCATCTACAAAACAACATAAGACACTACCAGCTGCTCATAAAGAGCACGTATACAACTAATCAAAACAGCTGTATCGAGTTTCAGGCCCTCATAGACAACTATCACAACATCACATTCAACAAAGTTATTCTTGCCTACACAGACAAAAACGGCAACTGTGTTAGACAAACGCTGGTTTAATCAAACATCTCATTGATCTTGCTCACATCGATGTCGTTGTTTGTTATCAGACTGTAAGAAATGTCGCTGCTGATGATCTTGTTGATGCTGTCATACGTTCGGTTTTTGTCCAGCAGGGCCTTCTGCTCCGCAAGCTTCTTCTTCAGCAAGTCCGACTTGATGCTGCTAGTCTCCTGTTTCGCCTCACCAACGGCTGGCTGCTCATCTTTATATATTTCCTTTTTAGCATTCTGCTTGTTTGCTGGTTTCTTTTTGGTGTAATCTCTCTTAGCAGATAGCTTAATCTCTCCCTTAATGGGCTTCTCCTGTTTCTCAGCAGGCTTGGTGGTGTTTATTTCATCTTTGAGCATTTCCTGCACTAACAGTGTGCTTTTGAGCTTGTGTTTTCTTGATGTATTAGCCGACATGGTCTGTGATTACTGGTTGAATGTTTTATTAATCCTATTGCCACACTTTTTTATCTAAAAGCTAGAAGATCGCTGATAGTTATCTATCTCAACTCATAGAAAATAAACCAAAAAAAATTATAAAATCAAAGAAGCGAATAAAAGAAATCCCCCCATTCAAGTAAGATTTATTATTATTTTTTTTTTTTTTTTTCAAAATGAAAAATTAAAGAAACAAGAATAATTTAGGTTTAAAATCATCATTTTTTGGTGATTATATCATAACAATCTAAAAAAAAACTTAGACCAAAACGGTATTGACCTCTTTTTCTTAGCAACAAAAGCAAAAATTGAAATAGTAATAATAATAAAAAGACAGATACTTCTACAATGTCTACAATGACACCTGGCACCAGCGTTGATTCGACAAAAAAGGAAAAGAAAAATAGATCACTCAAGGCATGTGATTATTGTAAACATAAAAGAATTCGATGTGAATTCATCAACCTTGAAAAGGGGTGCAAAAACTGTACCAAACTGAACGATGTAAGCTGCTCCCTGCTCAATGACCAGTCGTTGTTATCTCTGAAAGTACCAGACCCAGTGAGGAACACCCCATCGACAAGCAAGGCAGTATTTAAGAGCAATCCCAAAAGCAAAACCCATCATTTCAAGATTGTTGATACTGTCAACAACAAAACGATTCCTCTACTGGAAACCCAAACAAACGCAAAGCAGACTGATCTGATTCAAGACACAAACCTGAAGGTGACTAAGCTCCTGGAGATACTGTCGAGTAACCAAACAACAAAAAGCATCAATAATCACAATCAACCATTGTTCACGTCCCCACTTGAAAATGAGCCCATTGGAGTGCCACATCCAACGGACCGAAACACTGAAGTGGGCCTGGAAAGCATAGACGAGGATGTTGAAAACACACCAGACAGCAATGTGAACATTGTTATGGACTTCAAGGAGGACTACAGAAGCCTGTATGCCCCCTTCACCAGTCTTACGAGATACATCAGCAAGGTGAACATTCCTCTACAAATAAGGAACCTGCATGACCCTGATCCGCTTGATCTCGCCGCTGCAGAGTCAGCCAGCAATGCCAGTGGGGTGCTTGAGTTCAAGTTCAAAGATGATGTGATATCGCAAAACATCCTCACCATGTCGGAATGTATAACCTTGTTGAAGGAGTTCAAGGACAATTACGGAGCATGGGTGAGTTTCCCCCAGCACCTGAGTCTTGAGGTGATTGTTGAAAACATAAGAAACTCAAACTGCTCTTTGCTGTTGACTCTGTACATGGTCCTGTCACTGCGATACACCCTATACTACCATGACCTAAAGACCAAGGTTTACAAGAGCCTGCTTTTGAAGCTGAAATACGACTATGCCATGGAGTTTGTTAGCTTGGGGAATGCCTTCAAAGTCGAGTACATCCAATCGCTGGTGATGCTCTCAGTTTATAGTAACTCCCTGTCCTCTGACTTTCAAATCTTTGACTCGTGGCTGATTTCGGGGCTGGGGCTGAAGATGTACTTGAGCAATGAGGTCAAGAGCAACTTTCAAAGCTTCAACAACAGCTTGAACTACTTCTCCATCTTTGGTGATGAGAATGAGCTGAATGACGTGTCACTGAGCCACAACAGATTGTACAACCACCTGTGTCTGGCGCACCTCAACCATTCATTGCTCTCGGGAAGACCATCTATTCTTCAGGACAACGACATCAAACGATGTGTTTTGACCCTGCAGTCTCAAAGGGCATCGCACTTTGACGGCAGAATGCTGGCCGAAATTGAGCTATATTGGCTTATGGAAAGGTTCCAAAGGAATGGACTTAGGGACTCGAGCAAAATCCAGCTGGACTTCAACATCACAAGCATCAACCAGAACTACGTTGCCTCCGCACAGGGAAACAAGAAGGACATTGACCTGAACAGCATGCTTGCAAAAATCGACCAGTGGTGGAACAAATGGATATACCTGTCCAAGCAACAGATCGAGGAGTTCATTGACTTCACCTATCACTTTTCATATGCTAACATGATTCTGATGTACTACCAAAAACACAAGTACATTCCACCTTCAACAGCCAACAAGCCGCTGTCCTACTACTCAAGAAAGAGATTGTCGTCAAAAATAAAGGAACAGATCATCAATAAGGAAACGCTCTTCAAGAAGTCCAACATGAGCAACTTTGAAAAGCTGAAAAACGCCAGCGTCCTTATAAACCAGTTCCCCATGTATGACTTGAGCATACCGCCCTCCAAGAAACAGGACTTCACTGGCCACTGCATAAAGGCACTTGAGCTTTTCAAGCCTGTTGACCTGAACCACTTCAGATTTCTTTCCGACCAGCTGATCTACTCCGTGTACTACACCGCAGTCATGTACTTGAAATTCGGAGCCATTGATGAGCATGGGAAGATGCTGGTGAAGGATCTATCCGAGAAGTTCAGAAAGATTCGAGAGGGAGAGCTGAAAAGCTTCTGGATTGAAGAGGTTGACTTGAAGGTACCGAGCTGCATTCTTCAGTACTATTCGTCTTTGGAGGCCCTGCTGAGAGAAAATGAAATTGAAAATTCATCAATAAACTGAGCTTTTAGTTTTTTTTTTTTTTTTTGTAGTATAAGGAAGAGAAGTATTCATATATATAGAAAGAAAGCAAAAAACAAAAAGGGGGCAATTAGTTGGCTTTTCTTTGTTATCAAAATGTCGTGTATGAAGTGCACCATCCGACAAAGTTTCTGCCAACACAGCTCGAACTCAAAGTTGTTGTGAAGCTTGTTGTGAGTGTGCTAGTTGTCCTGGATACAGAGCTTGTTGGCTCAGGGTTGACAAAGTCCCAATCAAAGCATTCAATGCACGGGTGTTCTGTTCCCTTTCCGTTCCCAATGTACACTGGCTCTGGAACATCCATTTCCTCCAAAACATCACTTATCACAGTCTTGATTCTGTGTTTACGAACATCAACACTCCACTTTAGCTCCTTCACAGTGTCGTATGAAATCTCCCATCCGGAATGGCACCTGGACTCCATTGCATATCCCGCGAGGTTACATGAGCTTGATGCACCGTTGCACGTGCCCATGTATATAGGGTCTGCTGTGTTTCCAATGTGCCATATCATGTCAAAGTCAGGATCAAATGGCAAGGGTAGGTGCAATCTCTGGCTAGCCAACAAGTCCCCAGGACTCTCAAATGACACACCCACCAGGCCATATGTTCTGGCGACCAATGACGACAGTGCTCCTCCCAATGAGTGGCCAGTCGTCCATATCTGATATCCAGGGTTGTTTCTCTTGACCTGCCTGTATATCTCGATGCTTTGCTTGTAGTAGTTGCTGTTGTCCCTGATGTTCTGTTCCAAGCACCTTTCGTTGCATGTGAATGAATCCATGTAACAGTCGCAAACAGGTGTCCATAAGTACGTGACGCGTGCACAGCAGCACGAAAACAAAAGATTGTCATTGAACTTGTCGTTCTCAATGGTCTCACTGTCCTGGCCACTGCCTGGCAAGCCCTTGGCCGAGGTGCCCTTGTATGCTATTATCACAATCCCTTGATCCTCGCTTTTGAATACATGGCCCCTGATGGAGTCGTCATCCCACCCAAATGAGCCATCATTCTGATCACTCACATTCTGCCAATCCCCTGTGAAGGGGTCCCTGACATACGCGTTTTGAGACATCTTCGCTAAACTCACTATGGTTTTCTTGTCTGATAAGTCCGGTATCAATGTTCTCTGCTTTGAATGGTAGCTTAGCCTTACGGTGAGAGGATCCTCGTCTTTGGCATTGATCCCTTCCATCATAATGCTGTTTGTGCCTGTGTCTAAAGCAGATATGCTCTCGCTTTCCAACAAAGCCGATGATATTTTGAACTCTGCAGCCTTCTTGTGATCATGCTTTTGAAAGTCCTGCATCTTCATGATACCTTGTATGTTTCCGTTAATTGTGTGGTATACTAAGAGAGTGGACAATACAATAGTGATCGGGACCAGAGCAATAAGAAATCTTCTATATTTCTTGAGGAAACACAAATTCTTCATCTTCATTGTCTATTTTAGTTATGTATTTATAGTTCACAAAGTTGTTGTTTTTTTTTCCTTTTTTTTGCAGTATGTTATTTGGTCTGTTTAAGTTATGATAATCTCATACTCATGACTTTATAGGTAAGTATTCAGATAAACGAATACATCAAAGGTATAGAAAAAAGGCATTACTTTGTGATGTCGATACTTATCAAGATCTCAACAATCCGTGGTTAAGTTTGATGGCAATTTTTTTTGTTTGGCGCTGATAAAAAAAAAAAATACAACAAAACTAAACTCAAGACTCTTCTTAAACCCGAAGAGCAAGCATGCATATTATTTCACACTCGGATAGTTAATCTATACATAGTCTAGGTTGGGTCTCTACATGGGTTAGTCAGTTGCCACAGGTGTCCAGACACATCAGGCAAGATACTCTACTTCATAGTAGCCTTCATCGCTACCACGGTCACCCTCCCTTCTACTCAAAACATCATCTACACATGCAATCAGGTTCAGGTCATTAAGCTGGTATCTAAACTCATCCATTTTGATTCTTGAGTCCACGGACCTACCAATGACTGTTTTCAGATCTCTCACCACACTCAAAACAATCTTGAAGATGTCAGCAAGCTCCATGTCGTTCTCCTGCTCTTTCATGTTCTTGGTGTATTCATAGGCTAGCAATCCTGTGAACAAGTCACCACACCCATATATCACTGTGTCCTTCAAGTAGAATCTGTCCAAGTTGATCTTTCTAGCCATGTTTGGCTTCAGTGTGGATGAAATGAGTATATACGGAGTTGTGTTCTCTACCATCACAGAAGTTACCACGAGGTTATGAACCTTAGGGAACTTGTCATGGAACTTCCTGATCAACTCAGCAAAGTACCTGTCATTCTTAGGTTTTTCAGAGCCGCATTCCTCATTGACCAGTAATTCCAATTCAAATTGGTTTGGTAGAATACAATCAATCTCTAGGTTATTTATTAAGTTCTGATATGATTTTACAACCTCAGGACTGCAATACAGTTTGCCGTTATCACCCATTATTGGGTCCAGTATCAGTTTAGTCTGTGGACTTTTTTTCTCCATCAGCACTTTTGTCAAATAGTCGATGCCTGCTGCGTTATTGAAGTATGACAAAATTATACAGCTATAGTCCATTTGCAGAAACTCAAACAGTGATGTCTTCAACACTTGATTGATCAAGACATCAGGATCATAGTTGACTACAGCAAGCTCGGCATACTCGTTGTCTATCAAGTACTTAGGATGTGTATTCAGCTGAACTGTATTCAAAATGTCAATATTCTCTACATCAGGTTTGAACTGGATGGCCATGTTGATGGCCTTATTGCCCACGTACCCATGAACGACGTGGGAGGATATCGACAGGAAGTTCATTTCACTTAATGAAATAGCTTTATGGTTGCCTTTGATAATCATCTTCAGCTAATCAGAAGTTATATTGATGTATAAACCCATGACTCATAGCACGTAGCTTCTTTGAAAACGAAGAAATGAAAAATAAAGCTAGAACTCGATAGCGCTTCACCAAATGTTGGAGAAAAAAACCCCAATGTGGAATCAAAAAAAAAAAAAAAAA
>JAJLRX010000267.1:0-33638 GCA_030567275.1 Hanseniaspora lachancei | reverse complement strand
TGAAGTTAAGTGACGACAGTGACTCTCCCACGTGCATGGACTTTGCTTATTTGTCACCCGTCATACAAGAAAGCTTACCCAACTCTGTATTGTTAGGTTCTGATGAGATACAGGACAACATCAAAGTTGATGGTGTGTTTTTGCTGGGATGTAATGAAAACAGTAACAAGATCATGCAATCCAATATCAACAACTCCTTGCAAAGATTCAACTACGAAAACCAACACATAAGATTCATCGCCTCTGTTGACTACGACCAAGATGACCAAACTCCAAGAGACTTGAACACATACCTGAAATTCCTGAAAATCTCAGACAACATTGAGTTTGCCGCCTGCTGCACAAGTAAGGTTCCTTCCGTTATTAGAATTATCAATCCAATCACTTTGAATGAGCTGTACGAAATTGAAACTGGTAACGAGCTGAGAGACTTTGATTTCCAAAAGGGTAAGCAGGCAAAGATCCTTTCATATATTACCAAAAGTACCTGTGAGTTGATTTCCTGTGTCACTGGTACCTTCATTACCAAATCATACCACTTTGACGTCAACAAGTATACACCATTGAAGTTGGTATTCATCAAGGAAGATTGCTTCTTCATTATCTTGAAAAATGATATTTCCAACAAGTTTGAATTGCACTTGTTCTCGATGACAGGTGAGGTCAAACTATTGAGGATTCACGAATTTAAGAACTTGAGCTTTAAGGGAATCACCAGTGTTGATTACTCCCCTGATCAAAGTATTTTAGCTATATCAGGCAATGACAACTCTGTGAATTTCTTCCATTTGTACTATAAGCAATCAAACTCTAGCAACCACTCTTCAATTATACCAGCCTTGTCCAACAGTAAATTGAAATTCTTGAAGAAGTTTAGTGATTTGCATACTTTTGCCATTACAAAGATTGCATTTAATCACTCAGGCTCTAGGTTGAGTACTGTCAGTGCTGACAACAGTGTTTCTGTCATCAATATCCCTAAGAACTTCAAAAAACATAAGCCAACAACCAAGAAGTTCTTGAGCTTCTTATTCAAGCTTCTTACTCTTGTTGGATTGTGTATCATTGGAAAGTTTGTATACGAAAACGATTTGCACATCTACACCAAAGATGCTTTGTTGAAGTTTAATGAGGATACTTTCCAACCAATGATGAAATACAAGGTCATTCCGTTTGTCAAGGAAAAAATTAATAGAAACAAAAATGCAGACTCAGACTACTTCAAGTTCAAGTCTAACCAGGACAGCGATGATTTTGATCAGGTCACCATTCTATCTAAGGACACCATTGTATCAACATCAACCAAGCCTTTGTCCTACTCAACCACATCCACCAAGGACACATTTGCAACTTCAGATTCTATCAACCATGGCTATTATGAACAAGTTGTTGAAGATGACGATGCCCCTATCGCATACGATGATTACTTACAATCTTTGAATGATATTGTTTCAATCGATGCCACAACTTCAGGGTATGAATCTCAAATTACACAAGTTGCTGAACTCTCAGGGGAAGCTGAAGCTACTGACGACTCTTCTGAAGAGCAATTTGCTGAAGCTGAAGAGGAATCTAAAGATTTAGTTGAGGAAGAACCAACTGCTGAGGTAGAAGAACTTATTGAAGAACAACCAGCTGAGATTGAAGACGAGCGAGTTATTGATGAGGAAGAAGTTACAGAGGAAACCCCAGATGTCGAAACTATTGTTGAAGAGGAAGCAGTTGTTGCAGACGATCAAGAAATAAATGATGAAGATCCTATTGATGTTGTTGCAGACGATCAAGAATTAAATGATGAAGATCCTGTTGATGTTGTTTTAGACGATCAAGAATTAAATGAGAAAGATCCTGTTGATGTTGTTGAAGAGAAACCTCCAGTCTCCACCATCAATGAAGTTGAAGAGCCTGCTGATGACATTGTTGATCCAGTTGCTGATGATAAAGAAGAAATCGAGGAAGAATTTGACACTCATGTTGAAGAAGTTCCTGAAGTATCTGAAGAGGAAACGGAAATCGCTGAACCAACCGATGATGAAGTTCACGAACAGTCAAACAGTGTTTTCAAAGACACAGTTGATGCTGATGAAGAAAAGGCGGTCTTAGAAGAGTCACAAGACGACTACAAAATACAAACCGTGCCTAATGTTGACGAAGTTGTTGAGGAAATTTTGAAGGCTTCATCTACAAAACATGTTGAGGAGCCTAAGGCTTCCATTCAAACAGCCCCTAATGATGACGAAGTTATTGAAGAAACTCTTTTTGTCGCCACAGTAACAAACACTCAAGACACCCCAATTGCTACCGAAACAGTTTTGAATGTCAAGTCCACCACTGGATCAGAAGATGGACTTTTGAAAAGCAAGATAAAGGAAGCAACAACAAATTATGAAGAAGATCATGCATCTCCTGAGATCATTGACCTCACTGTTGGTGAACTGGAAGACTTGCCTACTGAAAATAATGCCGAAGACAGCTATGACCATGACAGGGCCTCAAGAGTGGAAAAACTATTACCAAAAGAAGTTGACGTTCATCTGCCTACTGGAGTTGAGGATGAACAAGAAGCTGCTGAAGTGCTGCTAAGTGCTGAAAACCAACCTGAGAGCAAGGAAAGTTTTCTTGAAGAAATTTCTGAAAATATCATGAATGAACCTAAAGCAACAGTTGTTGAAAAGGCTGTCCCTACACAGCATCCAAACAACGTTGAAGAAGAATTTGACGAAACTGTTGAGAGACTAGAGGAGACTGAGGAGTACATTGAAAAAGAAATTGAAGAGATCGAAGAGCATGAAAAGTCAAATCCAGAGGGCAGAGCCAGTATTGTCAAAAACAATGAATCTGCAATTCCAACAGATCATTTGAAAGATTCCTTGGATGCTCTTTATGAGGAAAACGAAAAAATAGAAGAAGAACTAGCCATTGACGAATTATAAATAATATATACAAAGCAAAATTCACAAGCTCTTTCCAACTGAAAGACTGTCATCTTGCTTTTGCTTCTGTGAATTCCGTTTGGCAGTGATGATCAGTTTCTTATAATGCTTTTTATTTTTGAGTTCCCATTGATGTCTGGAGAACCTGTCGTCTTTGATATCAACTCTCTTATGGTCAAACATGGAGTAAACATCCGTGGCTTTATGGGTGTCATTACTTCCATTGCCACTCGAGTTCGAAGTTACAACTATAGGTTTGTTGTTCAGTATGTCCCATTGATTCAACTCAAGTTGCAACTCTTTGATATCCCTAGGACTTGGGTTGTCAAAAAAGTTGCTTGTATACAATACATCCCACTGTTTCCATCTTTGGATTAAATTGTACTTTTGTCCTTGTGTACTAAGACCATATCTACCTAAATTCTGCTTTAAAGCAACCGTTGAAATGTCGTGAAGTTGTAACTTCGGGAGAGGTATGTATGCGGCGTTTATATGATTGCTTTTCAGTGCACTTTGCAAGTAGCTTTTGATATATTCATTGTCCTTACTTTCATCTATGGTGATGCTGGAATCATCTATGTAAACCTCTTCGTCAGATGCACAGGGCATAGAGTCGATTTGGTTTGACTGATCCTCTAGTAAATCTATGATTTCTGTCTCTTCGGGTTTTCTGGTTTTCTCTAGACACTTGTCTATATGCTGATCCTGAAGAAACTTTAGTGGAAACCCCTGGTTACAAATGGGACATTTTGATTCATTGTCATCATTCTCAGTTCTTTGCTTTTTCTTTTTGGAAAGCATATCTATAATGGAATTAGAGCTTTTCTTCAACTTTTTTGTATTACCGGTATTTGTTTTTTGGAAAGAAGGTTTAAATATGCTAAAGGGGGCAAGTTGCTTCTTTTCTTCTATAACATTGACTTCATTTGTTGGGGGTTTATCACTTAAATCTTTCTTTGTCAGAGACAAAAATATTTCGTTGATTTCTTTTTTATAGCATTTACATATTTCATTCAGCAACAATTCTGTTCTTAGAGAGCTTTCATTCAAGGAGTTGAGGCATAGTGGACAATTCTTTTCATTGCAGTTCCTCAGGTATTCACGTATACATCGCGAGCAGTAAGTGTGGTTACACGGTGTCAGTACAGGAACATTGAGTATATCTTTGCATATGTTACAGTGAAGAAGCGCATCGAAATCCTTGAGACTTGCTATACTGAACTTTTTGTTCTTCGTCACTAGTATATCTGCCATTATTTCACGGTTTCTTGAAGGCTATCCTTTCTTCGTTCATGCCAATCTAAATAATCAGACAATCTTGAAGCGGAAATTTAGGCTTCAAAATAGTTATGAGATTCTTTGGTCCTTTTTTTTTTTTTTCTCTCTCTTTGAATCATGACACGTGTTGTGCACACAAATATGGGCATACAAGTGAATTCTTCAAATGTGACTTTACGACAAAAGACAAAAAGCTTAGTAAAAGTCAATGTTTTATAGGCTGAAGATTTACCAACATGGTAGGTATGTATATATATTATCTAAATTCCAGCGTCTTCAGTATTTTCCGTTTTACTGCCTTTGCTTTTCAATCCCATTAGAGCCGGTTCTAAGTGCTTGAGAGGTGTTTCCACATGCAACTTGAGTGGACTATTAGCAACGAATTCCTTTGTGTCAGTGTCTGAATACTTTCTAGAAGTATATAGATTGCCTTCGCTCAAAGCACTGTCAATATTTTCCAAGCCACCATACCCATTTGCTTGATGGATAGTACTTATTTGTTCCGAATATAAAAAGTTATTTCCCGTACTTCCGCCAAAGTGATGGCTTCTTGATGGTGATTTGAAAAATGGACTTGCAAACAAATCATCATAGGACGGTGTGTTCCATCTTGGCGTCTGTCTTTGCAGAAGATTCAAACTGTTTGGTAGAAGGTTGTTCATGCTTGAAAAATTCCCACTCAATGGAGACGTTACAGGCTTCAAGGGAGTTCTTGATAGCATGACGTTACCTACTATTAATTTGTTGTAATTATCATCGTACTCCATGTTGTTGTTTCTACAAGGCGTTTCAACAGCACTTCCGGTAGCTCTTCCCAAAGACGCCTTGATATTGCTAGATACATTGAGGTTTTTTCTTGAGTGGCATTCTATCAATGGTGATGATCCTATATCTGGTGCCATTTTAGGTGATTCAAAGGATGTGTTAAATGAGCACTGGAACGGCTGCTCGTTGAAATTCACATATGTTTGCTCGTTATCATTCTGGTTTCTACCATTGTCAAACTGATTCTTTAGGCTATTAATGGCATCGGCAGAAGCAGGATTATGCGTACTGGATATGTATCTCATTGGTGTGGCTAGTACATTACTTGCGCTTCCAAGCTCTCTATTCTCGTGGTATGAGATAGTCTGAGTGACATTCTGTACTCGTTCTTTTTCCTTTGATGACACAGAAGAATTGCTAGATGAGTTTACTAGAGTTTCGTCTTCCTTTGCGGCATCATTGGAAGTTAAGGTGGAACTACTAATTAACGCTGGAGGATTGGTCATTTTGGTTGAATCAAATGGAACTTTTCTCATTTTGCTTCTACTACTTGGCTTAGCTTGTATTTTCAATATCTTGTACTCTTGTCCAGGTGTCAATCTCCAAAAATGACCTTTCCCATCACTGGACTTACCAGCTTTGAAAAAGGCATTGTTCAATGATAAGTTATGTCTAATGGAATTTTGCCAACCTGAGTCTCCTAACTTATAAAAGGGAAAGTGAGCAGATATCCATTGGTATATTTGAGACAAAGTGAGTTGACCCATTCCCGAAACCATAATAGACAGAGCAATCATTGCTGCGTATGAATAAGGAGGCTTGGTATCATCATCGTAGAGTCCTGTTGCTTTGGTGTTAGGTAAGCCGATTTCTTGCAGCAAATCTTCTAAAGAGCCATAGTCAGTCTTCAGTGGGAAATCTTCAACATTCTCTTCAAGCTTAAACTTCTTTTTATCTTTGAAGTCAATTTCATCATTCAATGATCTTTTCAACGCAATGTTAATACTATTCGAAGAGTCTTTAGAGATTGGTGATGGAAGCAACTTAGTTTGTTTTTCAGATTGACTTGAGTTTTCCATAGATATTAAATTGGTATTTAAATTTTTGCTTTGATAGTTATTGGAAGCTGAGGAGTTCATGACTTCATCCAATGAGGAAACTTGAAAGTTCATTAGCTTTCCTGTATCAACACAGTTATCGGTCATTATAAATAAGTATGTTTATGTTTTACTTTGTAAATATTCGGTTGCTGATAATAAAGAAAGCAAACAGAAGACTATCCTTTTTCTTATTTTAATAGCTTAGAAGAGCAGAAAAGTTATCCCTCTTACTTTTTATAATAAGCAATATGAGTGAAGGTTTAGTATCTCAACAGAGTTTGAGAGAGAAAATATAAAGGTACTACAAAAGTATCAATTATACCACTAAATCGCAAAATAATAATCAGATAAATGAAATATAATTGCTAAAAATATCACAAGTTTCGATTGGTTTTGTAGAAGTGAAGCTTTAAGTCGTTTTAAACAGATTGGTTTAGTCTTAAATAGTTATGTGACAATGTACATATAAAGTTCAAATGGTTAATTAGTTATCGTAAACCTTTGTATGATATGACTTAACTTTTGGGTTTTGGTTTGTTAGCTTCAACAACTAGTTTAAAGGTCTATAATACCTTTTATTCATTAAAATATATAAAAAACGCGTTAATGAAGTTAAACTCAGCCATGAATGGGAAAAAAAAGAATGCGACCAACTTATCATAAAAAAAAAAAAAGGGAAAAAGGCGAAGTTGGCGTCTTTTAATAGTTAAAGACATGGGGGGATTTAAACTTTGTGGAATAAAAAAAGCCTTAACTGCCTATTTGGGAAATATAATTACTCAACTCACGAGTTTTTTTTTCTTATTTTTCCTTTTGAGAGATAAAATTACACTACTTGCGTTGTGCGGTATGTTCTAAGGACCCACATGTGCTGATTTTAGACCAATTAAAAAAAATAAGCCATGAGCACACAAATCGTTCTGGACACATGAAGTACTCATACTACAGGATCCATTCTTTCTATATATTCTCCTTCCAGTTAATGGTTTATAATCCTCAAAACCTCATAATCATCACTTAAGGGTTGCTTGCACATCCACTGCATCCGCACAGTGTACATACAACACTCTCGTTACATTCTCCTTCTTTGACTTTCTTCTTTTTTTTGACAGCTTTGCTTTGTCCATTGGTAGATACTCGGCAAATACAAACTTTGTCTCCTGTCAAGAACTCCTTTCTATTAATGCATCGAACACAGCAAAGCTTTTCGTATCCTTTTTTCTTCCATTTTGCAAGCAGCAGTGTGTCTATAAGTTTTTCTTTCAGGATCCAATCGAACACCTTTCTTGACATCGTCTTTTCAACGTAATACAAATCAAAAACATATCTTGTTCTTTCATTTGTTATCTTGAATATTTCTGAATCTTCTCGGAGTCCTTCTCTCAATCCTTTTTGTTTATCATCTTTGGCTAGTTCGCGTGCCTCTACAATTCTTTCCTTGAGCTTTATATCAAACTCATTCAGCTTTTCCTCGACTGTTTTGAACTCTGACGGAGGTACACTATTGTATATCATTGCTGGTTTGTCACATCTTCAATGGCAAAAAAAGATCACTACAAACAAAAAAAAATATAGAAATCTCATCGACTTTAACGAGTTTCATTACAGAACAAATAAAAAAAGAACGACAGCCACAGGATTCGAACCTGTGCGGGTAAACCCATTACATTGCTTTCAAAGGTTACTTCCAGTAAATACCTTTTATTTAAAAAAATTCGAGTGTAACGCCTTAACCACTCGGCCAGACTGTCTATAATTCCAAATTTTTTTTGGAAATCATTCTTATTTCAAGAAAAAAAAAAGATAATTTCTTTAATAAATTTTGATTATAGTTTCATCAAATATGTATCAGTGCAATATTAATATGAAGCCATTACAAACTTTTTTGAATGGAAAACAATAAGAACTAAAAGATATCATTAGGTTTTTCATTTATTTTGACTAGTTGTATTATATATTTGTGAGTTTTCAGAAATCATTTTTATTAAATGGGGAGGTTTTTTTTCTGTTTGTTTTTTTTTTTTTTTTCTAATAAATAGTGTTATAGTCTATCAGATGCATCTACCTAGTCCTCATTCTGCTTAGTCTCTAGCCAATCTTTGGCAATAAATAAAGCAATAACCCATCCCATTAATATAGACATAAATCCTAAGCAAATGTTAAAAGTAAACATCTCAGTATATCCTCTATATTCCATTGCCTCAATAACTTGATCTGTAGATTGCATAAATATCAGACCACCTGATAACAAACAAAAGCTTGAAATTAGCTCAGTGAATGGTCTTTGTGGCTTTCCTACTTTATTTGCTGGAAACATCATCATGTATATCATGGAAAAAACTCTAAATGGTGAACCATAAGTCAACAAACTTCCCCATTGAACATGAACAGCTGTCGACACTTGAGATGCCTGCGCATGTTTTGACATCAAAAGACCGGTCCAGAAAATTGTAAAAGGACCCATTGGATTAATTGAGTACCCTGGATTTGCTACTATGATATCGTCGAGTTCCTCTTTGCTAATTTCTCTCTTATTTTCCTCTTCATATATTTTTTGATATTGTTTGATTGCTAGATCATAGCGAGTATCGCGCATGTAGAATTCAACTAGTAATCCACACAAACCAGCACCTAGATACAAAAATGCAATAGAAACATGTTGTAGGTCTTTTGCAGTCCATGCACCGCCATTAGAAGCCAAACGTTCAAGAAATATATTGGTGGATCCATAAAAGAAAACCAAAAATACCTCAACAAACTCCATGCTAACTCCAGATTTGCCAAATATACGGATCCAAAGAGGAATGTTGTATTTTCCTGTAACCTCGTTGTAATAGTCGGATCTCTTCAATATTGATAAGTTCCAACCCCAAGATTTGTCTTTTCCAAAGCCACAGTATCTAGAAACAGACACAATACCTAATATCATGAACACACCACCTTTGATCCAGTGAGCAAGTAAATTAAATATTTTAATTTTCGGTGTTCCTAATAAATTTCCTATTGCAAGGCCCATTCCACAATGTATGAACAAGTAGAATAAGATTAAGTAGTTTAGTGTGTTGAAAATAAAGGAAAATAACCTGTGAAAATGAATGCTCATTGTCTTTATCATAGGTATACTGTAAACTCTTTTGTAGAATCGGTTTCTCTTGTCAGTTAGTTTCTTTGAACTCCTATCAAATCTACCTGTGGTTAAGTCCATTTCGTGTCTAGAAGAGCTGATTGGTTCGTTTTCATTATCACTGCTAGATGAGTGGTGACGAGTTTCACCAGAGAATCTAGTATTTTCCTCATTTTCTGTAAGCGAGTTGTCTCTGTCGTCAGAATCAGGAACCATATATAACATTTCGTAGTCATATACATCACGATTTTGCTCACCAAACAAATAAAACTCAGTACTTTTTTTTACAATTCCACTGATTAAATGTAGAGAAAGCAACGCTGTCAATAGTATGTTCAAAAAAGAGTAGCAGTTGTTTTCGTACAAATGAATTTCATTTCTTTTTAACTGGTTGTGGAATACCAAGATGGCAAACATACCCGAAATTACAAAAAAAAAGTTGATGATCAATGCAAAAATATACCATTTGTTATTGATATTGTTCAAAGCCAACAAGATAGGATATGATATTACTGTTAAGGTTACAATCATAAAGACGTGGTACTTCAAAAATGATTTTTTGATTGTGTGCTTAAATTTGGTTTCATCAAACGTAAAATACGTGGTAGTATTGTAGTTTTCCCAATAAAGCTTTTCAGCAGGTTTTAAAGGCATTTCAAGTATAGGCATACCGTGATTATGGCCACCTAAATGCGCTATAGGAACAAGTTCTCCTTCATCAGTTTGAGTGTTGTCTATATTCATGTCCATGTCCTCGTGACAATGAATATAGTTTGCAAAAAAAGAAAAAATAAAAGCAAGCTTATATAATTTCATCTTGAAAGTTTTTTCTATTAAATTATCTAGCTTTAAATTAAACTAAGATGGTTTGGATTTTATTTTATTTTTATAGCCTTTGTTTTGACTTGTTAATTACATAATTAATTTAAAAAAATATATAAAGAGTTTATTTGCTCCGAAGGTTCATTAATTTATATAAAAAAATTACAAATTGATTATTCGATGAGGTAAGACGGGTTCAAACCGCAAACTCCATTTAAGGTGATTTTTATTTTTTTTAAGGTTATATTTATCCGATTGGCCCGCTATATTTTGCCGTTTGATATTCAAACCTGCAATATTGCCCTTTGAAGCCAATAATGTCAATGCATATTAAACGTCGTATATTGTTACCGTTTGTTTGTTTTTATTTCCTAGTCATTAGTCAACTATTTGAAGTAGAGTTTACAAGGTGAATTGACTGTTTAACGATACGGCCCACCAATGGAGATATGTTTTTTTTTTTAGGGGCGATAAATCCGTCTTTGTTTCCGTCTTTTATAAACGCGGCTGAGAAAAATAAGTTTAAACAAACATGCCGTTTCTGGAAAGTATATATTTTTTTTTTTCTTTCTGAGTACACAAAAACAACATCCCAGCAAATCCTAGAGAAACCATGGGTAACAAAGCTTTCTTGACTGATATATATAGCATAGTGTAATTTTGATGAGCTTTTCTTTCTTTTTTGCTGCAACAAGTTTCTTAGTTTTCATACTAAGTGGTAAAGTTTCCAAGGCAAACCCCAACTAACATTCTACTTGCACTATGGTGAACAAAAACAACACAGACAAGTATGGTAAAAAATCAAGCTCAGTATTTAACTTAATCAGTACTGGTGTTAGAGGTCAGCTAAAAACTTCTTGGAACTCAAAAAAGGCAAAGGCAGCAAAGGATCTGACTTTTAACGAGATTCCCTCATCATTCGGAATAGATGAGCAAGATCAGTTAAGTATTTTAGAAAACTATCAAAGAAGTGCACGTTATTTAAACAACGTATATCTGGATGTTGATAAAAACATTAATAATGAGATTTCTGATCATAGTAAAGAAAAAGAGGAAGGCTTGTTTCAAGAAGACACAAATTCAGCTTCAACCTCTAATTATGACCAAAGTGACGATTTGGGTGTTCAATATTACCCTCACACAGGAATTCAACAACCATTAAGTGCTTATCACAACTACTCAAAGCTGCAAAAGAAACATATTGGTGCAAAAAACTATAACTTTAAAACACCTAGAGTACCTGTCACGGGTGCATATGCAAAATCTAGAGCCCACATTGACTCAGATGATATCTCTTCAAATGATTCTTCTGATGGTAACAAAATTGAAAATAACACATCTACAGATGAGAGTATAGAAAAAAACATTTCCCAAAAAAACTTTGCTGACAATGCCTTTTTTCAAACATTTGAACGTGAATACGATCCTTACCCTATGTGGGATGACCGCTTCGCTCCTATTGCAAAATCTGATATTGCAGTAATTTTCAAGAATTTATCAAGTATGTTTGGCTTCCAAAATGATAACGTATCTAATATTTTTGATTATTTTTTAAGATTGTTAGATTCGAGGGCAAGTAGAATGAAACCATTAAAGGCAATTACATCTTTGTACTTAGATTACATTGGAGGAGAGCATGCCAACTTTAGAAAATGGTACTTTGCATCCAAATGTGATGATGACGACTTTAGAAGTAAAACAAAAAAAAAGGAATCATTAAACATAAGAAAATTACAGGAGTTATGGCTAAATAACTTTCAAAGTTTAACTGTAAATGACTATGTCGTACAAATAAGTTTGTACTTGTTGATATGGGGTGAAGCTGGACAAATCAGGTATATGCCAGAATTTCTATGCTTCATCTATAAAACATGCATTGACAGATACTACTTTTTGACTAACAATCAGACCAGCAATGCTGTAGATAAACTTGATGTTGGTGCATTTTTAGATCATGTTATTACACCAATTTACCAATTCTATCGAGACCAACAATACGAACCATTAGACAAAAATGTTTACATCCAGAAAAACAAAGATCATGCTGGAATAATTGGTTATGATGATATTAATCAGCATTTTTGGTTTAGAAAAAGTCTACTTAAAATTCCTTTAAAAGACTGTAGTAAAAGCAAATTGTATGCATATCCTACACATGAAAGATATTTGTACCTAAACAAGTGTAACTGGAACCATTATTTCAAAAAAACTTACAAAGAGTCCAGAACATGGTATCACGTCTTTACCAACTTTAACAGAGTATGGATCATTCATGTTTGTGTTTTTTGGTACTATACAGTATTTAACTCAAAACCACTATACACAGTAGATTATAAGGAAACTCTTAACAACCCACCTTCCACAGAATTGGTTTTGTCTTTGATGTCGCTTTCAGGATCAATTGCTGCTTTAATTAATTTATTAGCTCTATTTGGTGAAATGTTTTTCTGCCCAAGAAACTTTCCTGGCTCAACTCCAATCTTTAAAAGAATATTTTTAACTTTTGCTATTATGTGTATTATTACATTGCCTACTTTTTACATTGAATTCATTAATGATAACTTAAAATATCCGCTAGGGAACTCCAGAACAGGTTATTTACCTCGCGGAGGGTTTATACTTCTGCTCTATACAATTCAATTTATTTCTTCATTGGGATTAGTCATTTATTATTCTGTTACACCTCTAAATAAACTTTACTTTTTTAAGTTCAAGAAGAAAGGAAGAGAATATTTGGCCAATGTGTTTTTTACAGATTCTGTAGTTCCTTTGAAAAATACTTCAAACTTGGCATCGATTGCATTATGGGTATCAATATTCTTCTTCAAATTTTTAGAGTCTTACTTCTTTTTGACTTTATCATTGAAAGATACATTAAGAGAATTGAGCTTGCTTAAATTTAGAAGTTGTTCTGCAGATTTTCTAATATTTGGAAATATCATCTGCAAGCATCAAAAGCATGTTTTGTTGGTATTAGTTGTTATTGTTGATTTAATTTTGTTTTTCTTAGATACATATTTGTGGTATATTATAGGTAACACCTTCTTTTCAGTATGCAGATCCTTAAAGGTTGGTGTTTCTATATGGACTCCCTGGAAAAATATCTTCTCTCGCTTACCTAGTAGAATCTATATGAAGATTTTAAATAGCGACGTTGCTGACCCATCAATAAAAGTCCACTTAATATCTGAATTATGGAATTCAATAGTAATTTCAATATACAGAGAGCATTTAATATCGTTTGATCATGTTCAAAGTTTAATTTACAACCGGTCTAAATCTGGATCAAAGTTGACTTTGAAGGAACCAAATTTTTTTTACAATCAAGAAGATACATTTGGTCAAAACAATATTTTCAAGACAGAGCCAGAAGCTCAAAGAAGAATTACATTCTTTGCTCAATCATTATCAACATCAATTCCCAACGGCTATCCAGTTAACGAAATGCCTTCTTTCACGGTTTTGGTCCCTCACTATAAAGAGAAAATTATGTTATCTTTAAAAGAGATTATAAAGACAGGAGACACGAGCTCTCAAGTCTCTTTGCTTGAATACTTAAAAAGTCTACATGCATCAGAGTGGAAATATTTTATTCAAGACACTAAGCAGTTAGTAGCTGAAAATAACTTATCCAGCACGTCAAGTACTGAACCTGAATTAAAGGAAACTGAATTCGAAACAACCAAAAAAATCAAATCTAAAGGCAATGCACCGCTTACAGCATGTTTAGCAGTTGTTGGCTTTCAGACCGCTTTACCAGAGTATGTCTTGAGAACCAGAATTTGGGCTTCATTGAGATCGCAAACATTGTATAGAACAATTACCGGTTTTATGAATTATAGCAAAGCCATCAAAATATTATATGACGTTGAAGATCAAAGTAATTTTGCCAACAAACTTCAGAAACAAGGCGAGAGCGTTGATGATAGTTTCAAGCAGCAAGTTGAAAACGAGGATATATATCACAAAAGATCCGAAAGAGCATCAATTATTGCTTTAAGAAAATATAGATTATTGGTATCTATGCAAAGAATGGCGCAATTTGATAACGAGGAAAAAGAAAGTACAGAATACTTATTGAGAGCTTATCCTGATCTTCAAATATCATACATTGAAGATGTCTTGAATCCAGAAACAAATGAAGTAGAATATTACTCGTGTTTATTGGATGGCAGTTGTAGCTTTGACGAACATGGTGAAAGGCTTCCAAAATACAAAATACGTTTGAGTGGTAACCCAATCTTAGGAGATGGAAAGGCTGATAACCAAAATCATAGTATAATATTTGCAAGAGGTGAATTCCTCCAGTTAATTGATGCCAACCAAGATAATTATATCGAAGAATGCTTAAAAATCAGAAGTGTTCTATCTGAGTTCGAAAATATGAACTTTGAAAACAACAGTGAGCTTAATGTCAACACCATCCAATTAGAAAACAAGGTTATGGAAGAAAACTCAAAGTTGGGAGACATGATGTATTCGTCACTTGAAAATTATACTGATGACTCACCAGATCAAATGCAAACATCATACAACTCATTTTGGCAAAATCAAACGTCTCCAGTTGCTATTATTGGTACTAGAGAATACATCTTTAGTGAAAATATTGGTGTTCTAGGAGATGTTGCCGCAGGTAAAGAGCAAACATTTGGAACATTAACAGCGAGAACTTTGGCTGAAATAGGTGGTAAACTTCATTATGGTCATCCTGATTTTCTCAATACTATATTTGTCACAACTCGAGGTGGTGTTTCAAAGGGCCAAAAGGGATTGCATTTAAACGAAGACATTTACTCTGGTATGAATGCATTAATGAGAGGTGGAAGAATAAAACACTGTGAGTACATTCAATGTGGTAAGGGAAGAGATTTGGGTTTTGGCTCAATTTTAAATTTTACCACTAAAATTGGAGCAGGTATGGGTGAACAGTTCTTATCAAGGGAATACTATTATTTGGGAACACAATTACCATTAGACCGATTTTTGTCATTTTTCTATGGTCACGCTGGTTTCCATTTAAATAATATATTAATTGTTGCTTCAATAAAAATGTACATTTTGTTGTTTGTAAATTTGTCCTTTGTTGTTTCCAACTCAGTATTATGTTATTATGATAAGAATATTCCATACACAGATCCAAAATACCCAAGAGAATGCTCAAATATGATTCCAGTCATAAAATGGCTAAGAAGATCGATTTTAAGTATTTTTTCCGTCTTTTTAGTTGCATTTTTGCCGTTATTTTTCCAGGAGCTTATGGAAAAAGGTACTTGGAAGGCTATCTCAAGAATATCAAAGCACTTTTTATCATTTTCGCCTTTGTTCGAAGTCTTTGTTTGTAAAGTTTACTCCACATCGGTAATAAATGATTTGACAGTGGGGGGTGCTAGATACATAGCCACGGGGAGGGGTTTTGCAACGACAAGAACTTCCTTCAGTAGACTATATTCAAGATTTGCACCCGAGGCGTTCTATTACTCAGTGACAACATTGTTAGTTTTATTGTCAGCATCTATAACTGCGTGGGAATTTTCCGTTTTATATTTTTGGATGACTTTGTCAGCTTTGATCATCGCACCATTTTTATTCAATCCAAATCAATTTTCATGGAATGATTATTTCTTGGATTATAAGAAATATTTGAGATGGTTGAGTGCAGGTAATAGTATTAATAAGAGTGTAAAATCTTCTTCATACATTAAAACCAAAACTCAAGGATCATGGATCAACTATATCAAAGATTTACGTTCAACCACCGTCGGAACCAAAAAACAGAAGACGAGAAAAAACTCATCTGGAAAATATGTTTCAGCCCTATTTTGTAAGTCCCCTTCAAAGCTACCTTTATTTTTCAATAAGGTCTTGAATAAGATACTCTTCACATGCTTTGTTTTGGCAAGTTATAGTTTTGCAAATTCCCAAGTAACAAAGGATTTTGAAATTGAAAACAGATTTCTATTGAGGGCAGCTGTTACTTCTATTGGTCCTATGGTTGCTAACATCATTGTTTTAGTAATGATTGGATTTGTATCCATAACCACGGGACCTTTAATATCGGTTATTTTTAAAAAATACGCTACTTTGTTGTCAACTTTAGCCCATTCATTAGCTGTCATTAACCACATATTGTTTTTCCAGTTTATTTTGATTTTGCATAGAGGATCTTTTGCAATGTCCCTCTTGGCATTGACTTTGTCTGTATGTATACAAAATCTCATAATAACATTTATAAGCTGTTTCCTATTGACTAAAGAGATCTCTAGTACCGATAGAAGCAATAAAGCCTGGTGGACCGGTAGATGGTTTAGCTCTGAGCTTGGAAAAAGAGCATTCAGTCAGCCTTTCAGAGAAATGATATGTAAATGGATTGAAATGTCTTGGTTTACATCAGATTTCTTAATAGGGCATTTTTTGTTATTGATTCAAACACCACTCTTGTTTATACCATGTATTGACAGATTCCATAGTTTTGTTTTATTTTGGCTAAAGCCTAGCGAACAACTTAGTCTAAGGGTAGTGTCCCTTAGTGAGAAAAGAAGGATTAGAAGGACTGTTGTTATTATGGTCTTTGTTTACTTCAGTGTAATGGCAAGCTTATTGATTATAATTTTTGGTCCATTAGTTGCAATGAAAATACAACCTTTTGATATTTCACAATACCTACCGGATATTATTCAACCGCTTCTAATGCATGAGATGGAACCACAGGGAAAGACCAAAAATGGATTGGCAGGATATAAGATGTTAGTTGCTGGAAAAAAGGCACTAAGAAGAAGCTGATGTAGTTGTTTATATATGCATTGTTTTAGTTGTCTCAAGTTAAAACTCAGCAATAAAAGTTTCCTAATTTTAAAATTGCATTTCCAAACTTTACATTTTTATTACATTAGTAATAACTCTTGTTTTTGAGTCAAGTTTTTAGTAATTTACCAACTGTAATAAAACTATATTTAAAAATGTAAACTAAAATATGTGTAAACAAATATAAAATTTAAGTAAACAAATTTATATGTTTTTTACCTACTAGTGAATTCATTCATTCTTATATCCGAACAAAAGTCAGAAATTGAAATTTACCAAACTTCATAATCTTAATTTTTTTTTTTTTCAAGAAATACATATCGATATGAATAACTAGACCGAAAGAATAACCACTACACTCCCAGTACTAAGTTGAATAGCTCAAGGCTTAAGCTAAGTATTAACAATGGTGCTTTCAGAAGAAGCTGAAAATGAGATTATTGCTATTGAAACTATATACCCGGAAAACATCGAAGTCCAAAATAATGGTCGAATCATATACTCAGTTCTCAACTATTCTGACTGGCGGATTCATGTATCGTTGAACTTCAAGTATCCCGAAACAGAAAAACCCAATATATTGATGATTGATTATGTTGGTTTGGAAAAAGCATACAAGAACAATCAAGTCGCTTTCAAAATACTACATAAAAAATGTGATGATGCGTTGGCCATTATATACTCAGGGGCTGAGTGCTTGTTTGAGTTTTTTTCTGAGTTGAGTAAATGCTGGAATGATTACTTGGAAGAGCTTAATGGGATGCTCATAGAAACTGTTACACAAGAAATTAGTGATCTTGGACTCCAACCAAACTTGAAGAATGTCGATCCATTTGAAGGCTGGATTGTCAGTGCTCCAATTGAAGATAGAGGATCAACATTTATTTCTTATGCATATGGAACCAACTGCCCTGATGAAGCCTTCAGAAAATTTGGTCTTCTTAAAACAGATAACAAAATGTCCAGAAGTAGACATATAATGACAGCTTATAGATTTGTTGATGAAAAGTCCGGAAACATAATTTCCGATTGTGATGATGATGGCGAAACAGCTGCTGGCTCAAGAATGCTCCATCTACTTACGTTGATGGATGCAAAAAACGTATTTGTCGCATGTGCTAGGTGGTTTACCGGTACACACATTGGACCTGATAGATTCAAACATATAAACTCAGCAACTAGAGATGCTGTAATTAAGGGAGGATTTTCCTGTCAGGAAGAAAAGAAAAAGTCATCTAATAACAAGAAAAAAAAATGATTATGTCTTGTCATAAAGGTAATACAACTTCTTTTGGCTATGTATTTACAAATTATCTACCGGCTTTATTTTTTATTTTTTTTGAGGTTTTGTTATCTTCATCAAGATCATCGTCGCTATCATGCTTTCTCTTTTTCGACTTCTTGTTCATTTCCTGAGATTCTTTAAATAAGGTTTTCAAATCTTTTTCTTCTACTTCTTCTTCAAGTCCCTTCTCTAATTCCTTTTCAAGCTCATCTTTAATACCGAATTCTTTTTTACCGACCAGAGAGGTATTGCTAATACTTTCATTATCAGAAATCTTCTTATTGAGCACTGTTTGACTCAGCGTGATTGGCGTTTTGCCGTTCACTACTCTAAGCTTTTTATTCTTTAGAATGCTTGTAATTCCGCTTGTTCTTCTTGAAGTAAAACTCCACTCGGATGTATCCTTAATTTGAAGTTTTTCCTCCTCATTACCTGATCCTTTTCCTTGGGTATCCGATTCTTCAGCTTTATTTGTTTTTCTTTGCATGAACTTCATGTTCAAGACTCTACTACTCATTTTACCTACAACAGGACTTTTTGATGCGGCTGGCATGTTGATATGTGTGATTATGGGTGGGTGTATGTGTAAGTTTTTTGGTTATTTTATTATTATAGATCATTTCATCCAAAAAAAATGAACAGCCCATGGTAGCGCTCCATAACCAAATCGGGAAACATGAACCATTAAAATTTCTTTTTTTTTCTTTTCCAAAATTCACAGAAGTTTCTTTTTTTTTTTTCTCTTTTTGCTTACACTTCATCATTGTATAGCAGGTTTAATATATTGAAAATAATTCAGAATAATTGAAGGTTAGTATATACCTTTTAAAATATACATCCAAACACGAATAACACCATTGGTACTCTTATAGCTAAGCACAAATATGAAAAGCAACTTTAATTTCTCAAATCTGTTGGGACAAGTGTATAACAGAGGTAACATAGTATTTTCCGACGATGGTAACAAGCTAATATCTCCTGTAGGTAATCGTGTCAATGTGTATGACCTTGTAAATTCGAAGTCATTCACTTTTGATTATGAACATAGAAAACCAGTGTCTTGTATAGATGTTAGTGATAATGGTAATTTGATGTTGTCCGTTGATCTGGATGGTAGATCTATATTAGTTAACTTTAAGACTAGACATGTTTTACATCATTTTAACATCAAAGAGAAAGTTTCCAAAATAAAATTTTCACCTTGTGGTAAGTTCTTTGCCATATGTGCTGGAAGATTCTTACAAATATGGAAAATATCATTCAATACAGAAAACGATGAAGATAATGGAGATAGTGCTGACGGTATAAAAGAATTCCAGCCATTTGTTAAATACAGAACCCATGCTGGGCATTCGGCCGATCTTATTAATTTAACCTGGTCAAAAGACTCCAGATTTATATTAACAACATCTAGAGATTTAACAACTAAGATCTGGTCATTGACAAAAGAGGAACAACAATTGGCCTCCATGACCTTCTCGGGACATAAAGACTACGTCATGGGCTCTTTCTTTAGTGACGACCAAGAAAAAATTTATACAGTATCTAGAGATGGGGCTTTATTTCAATGGGAGTTTACATCTAATACAAAGGAAGAAGAAGAATTTGAAAAGGAAGAAGAAATTGATCTGTCCAATTATAGCTGGAGAATTACTGATAAAAAGTACTTTTACAATAGACCGGCTTTAGTCTCCACAGTGACTTTCCATTCCGAATCCAATATTTTACTAGTAGGTTTTACTTCAGGAGAATTCAGAATATATGAAATGCCTTCTTTCAATCTGATACAAAAGCTATCCATAGGTACCAACAGTGTAACCACTTTAAGCATAAACAAAACCGGTGAGTGGCTAGCGCTTGGTTCTAAAAAACTGGGACAACTTATTGTGTATGAATGGCAATCTGAATCTTATATTCTGAAGCAGCAAGGTCATTTTGATATCATGAACTCCTTATGCTACTCCCCAGATGGATCCAAATTAGTTACAGGGTCGGATGATGGTAAATTGAAGATCTGGGACGTCAACTCAGGCTTTTGCCTTGCAACTTTTACTGAGCATCAAAGCAGTGTCACTCAAGTTAAGTTTGCACAAAGAGGTCAGGTTTTATATTCTTCTTCATTGGATGGGACAGTCAAGGCCTGGGATTTGATTAGATACAGAAACTTTAGAACCTTCACATCAACTGAAAGGTTGTCGTTCCAATGCCTGGCTGTTGACCCAAGTGGAGAAATTGTCTGTGCTGGTTCTCAAGATTCATTTGAAATCTTTGTATGGAATGTTCAAACTGGTCAGTTACTGGATACCTTATCAGGACACACAGGTCCAATATCTCATTTGCAATTTTCTAAAGAAAACGGAATTTTGGCTTCTGCCTCATGGGATAAAACTATAAGAATATGGAATATTTTCAGTAGATCACAAGATGTTGAACCTATTGAAGTCTTTGCTGATGTCACTAGTTTGACAATTAGATATGATGGTAAACACGTTGCCTGCTCTACGATACAAGGCCAAATCTTGATTTTCGATGTTGAAAATATAAAGCAAATAGGGAACATTGATGGTATCAAGGATATCAAGGTTGGTAGACATATAAATGATAGATTTGAATCGAAGAATTCTGATAGAGGAAAATTTTTCAACACTATCAACTACAGCTTTGATGGTGAAGCCATTGTTGCTGCTGGTGATAACAACTCTATTTGTTTATACGATGTCAAAAATGAAGTTTTGTTGAGAAAGTTCACTGTTTCTAAGAATATGCTTCTAGATGGTACCCAAGAATTATTGAACAGTAGTAGAATGACTGAATTTGGCTCTTTAGATTTAGTTGAAGGAGCTGATGAAGAGGATGATGAGCCTGTAATTAAAGAAACAATTCCTGGTAGCAGAAAAGGAGGTGATCTATCCTCAAGAACTATTAAACAAGAAATCAGAGTAACATCTATTCAGTTTTCACCAACCGCTTCTCAATTTGCTTGTACTTCCACCGTTGGACTTTTAATTTTCAGTGTTGATGACACTGTATTATTTGACCCATTTGATCTGGATTTCGATATAACACCTATGGCAGTTAAAGAAGCTATAGCTGAAAAGGAATTTTTAGAGGCATTTATCATGTCTTTCAGACTAAACGATTACCATATTATCAATGAGGTTTACGAAAGCATACCGCTAAAAGATATATCCATAATTGCCAAGAATATACCTCTGCCACATTTAAAGAAAATATTAAAGTTCATTGGTGAATACTCTATAGATTCTTATCATTTGGAGTTCAACTTATTCTGGATTAAACACATACTTTCTTATCATGGCCATTACATAGTGAACAACAAATTTAAATTTGGTACTGAACTGAGATTGTTACAGAAGTTTTTGGTTAGATTGGGTAAAGAAACCGCTCAAATGGCTAAAGAAAATACTTTCTCTTACATGGTATTGAAATCAATCGATGTAAAGAATCAAGCAGAAGAGCTAGAAATAGCTGAAGATGTTGTTATTGATCATGATGAACCTAGTGATTCTGATTCTGATGTGGAAATGAAGGAAGATAGTGATGACGGATGGGAAGGATTTACTTCTAAATCAAAACAGATCCCAATTGAAGAAGAAGATGACGACGAAGAATTACTTTTGTGAAGCGATGTATTTTATAGATATATAACAGCCTAATCTTTCACCCTTTTTATATTTTTGGGACCTTTGCAAATGGCTTTTTATTGATTATATTAATTTAAAATAATATTGCTCAATGAAAAAAAATAAAAAAAAAAAAAACTTTCAAATTAGTAATGTCTAATTTATTTATACAAAGTCACTTAAAGAAAGTTTTTTTTTTTTTACAATCTCTGTGTGCAGCTCACATCAAATAAACGTGTAAAGTTGGTAATCCACTAGAACAAAAAAATGCAATCTAAGGCCTAAAGCTAACTTTAATTATTACTATATAAATTACATTTTGGAAGTTTTTTTTTTTAAACAACTCAAAAATCTTGCTCTAAAACACATTCAATTAAACAAAAACTCATAAACTCTTATTTGATTAAACCTCTAAAGTCAACTTTGTATAAAAAATGAAGCAGAGAATATACTGTTCTAATTCTTAAATGGGGGATTGGTCTAGTGGTATGATGCTTGCTTTGGGTGCAAGATGTCCCGGGTTCAATTCCCGGATCCCCCCTTTGAAAATTTTTTTTTTGCAAAATTTAGAAAATTTTAAACTCTTGACATTTTTGAAATTTGATGACCATCTGTTTTTATTTCACTTTATTCAATTTTCATTGAGGTCAGGTCCATTATGATACATCTTATATTAAGTGATCAAAATTTCTTTTTATTAAAATTTATCCGTAAAAAAGAAAAACCGAAAACCTAAAAATAAGTGTATCTTTTCAAGCTCATAAATGTCTGTTGAAGAATTCAACTCTTTTCATGAACACTTATTGAATTTGCTAAATCATCATGAAACACTGGAGAACGAGGATTTTGTTTCTGAAGTCTCTCACTTTGTACAACTAGTTAAACAAGACATGGAAATCAGAAAGATTTTAATCAAAGACACAAATTGGTATACAATTATTGAAGCATTTCCTAGTATCTTCAAAAAAACAGGACAAGCACAAAATGTGAACTCTTTTTATATGAGGCTATTAAATGCTGTTCTACTTTATTGCAGAATCGTTCTCTGTGTGGATTCAACAAATGATATAGATGAAAATAAACTGGGACAATTGTATGATACACCAAAACATTTGATTAGCGCTTTTACTATGTTACCCAATGGTTATTTTAAGGAGAGAATAGTTGAAAGAGTTGGTGAAACTTTGGCAATGTTAACACAACTACTACCCACATACAAGTTGGGAAAGGTTATAAATGTATCTTTGGGTCTAGACATCGACCACGATGTTCAAAGAGATGTTACTGAAATTACCCAGTACTTGATATATTCAATTGATTATAAGACAAGAAACGAGAGCGATGACACAATGCTGCTGTTATTTTTTAATAACATTATCAATAAAAATGACCAATTCTTACAGTATGCTTTAAGAGAAAATAACTTCAAAGAAAAAGTACTGGAGGATTATTTATTAATTAAGGTATTAAATGGGAATGTATATAAAGGGCTCACTAACAAATATAAAGAAAATCCGAACAACGAAGAGAGCTTGAATAGAAAAGAACTAGTGTCACTGCAGCTTTTGAAAAAAATTTTGACACACGAATCCATCACTCTGTATTTAAAGGGAAAGCTAGTAAATGATTCTAATGAAAGTTTCGGTGAACACTATGAAATGTTATCTTTGTGGAGTCGTATATCTTCAACTTTACTCTGTAATAGTGCTAAATTTGATACATTTCAGTTGACTAACATAATGACGTGGGTTTTTATGATTCTTGAGATTGTGTCCATGTCGATTATAAAGATTCTTGAAGAACATACAATAAGTAGCACTGATGAGTCATACATTGACATGAAGTTAATTCCCAAAACTGATAAGTTCTATGATATTTTGATAAACAATCTGGATATACTGAGTCATTTGTGCCAATTTCAGCATTGTCAAAAGTTCTTTTTGCACTATAAAGGGATAGAAAAGCTCGGAAAATTGCTAGGTGTTCTTCACACAAACTGCTATAGATTGTCTGTTCATATTGATGACAAAAAAGGTGGGAAGCTGACTTTAAATGATAACTTAAAAAAAAATTCAGAATTTAACAACTGGGCCAAAGTCATTGACAAAGAAAATAACAAGATAAAGTCCATAAATTTTCCTCATATCAAGAGTCTTATCATTGAGATTTTAACCAAGTTCCTTGCCTTTGACAACGAATATACAGCCGACTTAAGTAGGATCGAAGAGCTACAAAAATTGATGAAGGCGGAATCAATTTTGGAAATAGTGCTCAGCAACTGTGCTATTGATGATAATGAACCTTTCATTAAGGAAAGAGCTATAATGTTTTTGAAATATGCATTGCATAAGAATCAATTAAATCAAGAATTTGTTGCGAAATTGGAACAAAAGACTTCTGTAGACTCTCAAAGTGAGACTCTTTTAGAAGAAATTGGTTATGAAGTTGATATCGGTAAAGACGGCAAAATTGTGTTGAAAAAGGTCTCAGATTCAATAAACTGATAAAATATATAAATAGGATATCAATATTATAAGACAAAACTACTCATTGTGCAAATGCATTATTTTTTTTGCCTTTTGGCACTATCCATAAATTGCTCATCCTCTGTTTGTGCTTGTTGAGATTGTTTCATCATTTGTTCTTGCAACATTTCAAGTACGTATTTTTCTAAGTCAGCATCTACATTCTCACTGTTGTTCATAATGTGCTGAATTCTGCTGTATCTTTCAACATCCATTTCATTTGATGTATCAATACTAACGTCATCAGAAAGCTTCAGCTTCAAGTTGTTTTTCATATCTTCAAGAACTTTATTGTCTAAGCCGTGAATACCGTACATGTTGCTGTAAGCGCCACCGCCGTACTCAAGGTTTTGCAAATATGTCAACATCTTTAAAGATTCCTTATCATTGTCGTCACCGTTTTGAAGCAATACTTCTACAGGCATCAATCCGTCGTTATTTTTAATTTTATAGTCGGCATGCAAAGTTTCAATCACGAATTTACATGTGTCATAGTCTTCAACGTGGTGCAACGGCGTGTCACCATCCTCGTCTTTTATGTTTATATCACCGTTATACTCTGTAATTAGCTTCTTCAGCAAATCCCTATGTCCATAAGAAGCAGCTGCATGAACAGGTGTATATCCATTGACATCAGGGGAGTTAGCTGTTGCACTTCCTGATTGTAGGTATTTTTCAACCAGATCTACACGGTTGTCACTAGCCGCAATCCAAACATTCATCTTAAACTTCAGTTAGTTAGTAAGAAAAAGATGATTTATATGGTTTGTTTCTTTTTTCTTGATAATATATCTCCTTTTTTAGAATTTCGCCATCAATAGAGGGTATTAAAATCATTAACAAGTTGAATTTAAATTTGTACTTTTCTAAAAAAAAAAAAAAAAAGAAATGTTTACATGGACATAAGTTTCTCTCGTTAAATCCTACTCCATGAAAATTCGTTAATTTTTTTCTTTTTGCTGCTTTTATCTCATGTTGTATTTTTGCTGTTTCTTCTTGAAGTCCAGATTAAACTTATAGCAATGTTACATCAAACCAGAAATATAAATAAAGTTTATTTAACATTATTCGAGTAGATTAAATACTTTAAAATGCCTGAAAAAATTGATGAAAATCAAGCTGCGTTGCAGAAAAAACAATGTGATGATTGTTACAAGTACAGAGACAATCTGCTGAAGACATCTCCAGCTGTGATTTTCATGTCTCAACAAATTGAAAAACTAGCACAAACTCATCCAAAGTATAGGCAACAAATTGATCATATTGATAGGCAAATATTCTCTAAAGTTGAAAATCAATCCAATGATGAAAGTGAAAAATCCAAGTCTCCTATATTCATTCCTTCCAAACACCTCATATGTGACATCTGTCCTGATAACACTAAACTAGCTGGTTTTCATCCTGATTTGGGGGTTTTGATTTGTGCCAACCATATTACCAAGAGCACTAGTTTTTTACTGGAAAGCAGTATTACACATGAACTGGTTCATTACTACGACAACATGAGATTCAAAGTTGACTTGTCCAATCTGAAACACCATGCATGCACAGAAATAAGAGCTTCCATGTTGTCTGGGGAATGTGCTTGGTCTTACGAGTTCTTTAGAAAGTTTTCAACTTTCAAGATGTTTGGAGGATTTAAAGATTGTGTGAAAAGAAGAGCAGTATTGAGTGTTTCCTACAACCCAGTTTGTAAATCCCAAGAAATGGCTGAAAAGGCAGTTGATGAAGTATGGAATAGTTGCTTTGGTGACACAAGACCCTTTGATGACGTATACTTTGGTTGATTGCCTTTTCTGCTGTTATTGATATTTATCCAATCGAGAGACAACAAAAAATAACAAAAATAAAAACACTGTATATAAAAAGAAAATGAATTTAGAAAATCTACTAATAAAGTGATAAAACAACTTATGAAGTATCTTCACTTTATTTTATTTTATTTTTTTTTTTGAATCTGCACACTTACTACAATAATCTTTCAATAGGAGTACATTCACTTCACAAAGATTTAAAAAGCTAAATACAATGAGCACACAAGAGCTGGTCCTACACATATACTAAACCAAAAGTAAATGTTAGCCAGAATAGGGGTGTTTTTGAACAATTTGTAATGAATGATTGTTAGTGGAATTTGAGCCATTTGCAATGCAAAAATGTAATATCTCTTTTTCTTAAACATCATAAACATTGCAAACTCATGGAATACTGAACTGATGAAAAATGTCAAAAATATTGAAGTAAAGGTGGAGAATTTAGGCTTTTTGGTTTTTTTATTTTTGGTGTTCTTGAGAGCATGGTACACATGTCTCAGCAGAAATTTATGAACCGGAACATTCCAATATTTGGAGAAGTCGTCCCATGTCACAGAATTCCACCAATCAGCATAAAACTCTCTATCAGCAAATCGAGTTAGCTCTGCAATACAATTTAGTATGGCATCCCAAATCAAGTACCAGACAATAACATACATGGTGATGAATGATGGGATTAGTTCAGTTAGCAACAATACAAGCTTTAGCGGTTTGTAGTTTTCATCGGACTTGTTGAGATCAATCAAGCTCATTGCAGTAGGGTACATGAATACTTCAGCAACGTTGATCATCACAAAGATAATACCAAAAATAGCAGCAATCTTCTCGCCGACATAACTCCATCGAATTCTCTCATTTCTAGGATAATTTATCTGATAAACTACAACAGGGAACATTGTGAATGTAAACAAATTTTTTAGGGTTATGTTGTTAGGAAATTCCAAATTTTGGACTTCATCTTTTTGATTATCCAATTCTCTTTTTGAGTACTCAATAATGGCCTTGAGCTCATCATTATCTGGTGAGTCTTTCAATTTTTTTTGAGCCTCAACAAGGTCTCTGCGTCTTTCTGACATGAATCCATTGTAATAGCTGTATGAGTGAATTTTCATTAAAAGAACAATGGAGTGTAAGAACAAAAATATTCTTGTGATCCAGTTATGAGGAAACAAGTTGTAAATTATAGCCATCCATGAAAAAAAGAATGTGAACTCAAAGGCTGTTGCCATGTATTTGACTTTGTTTAGCCAACGGTCAGACTCATTCGTTTTAAGACGCTTGATAATAGGATAGCATAAAAACAATGAAAGATACATGATAAGATCAACAAATGCAACGAAGGTTAGATTATCTAGCATGAATGTCCATATTGTGGAGTTTTCCCAAAAGTACTGAGAGTCTGATTTGTTCAAAATATAGAATTGAATAAAGGATTTTGCAATACAGAAGAATACCAACATCCAACCCAAAACAAAAAACCCAGAAAATTGAATAAGCTTGTCATCTGTATCTGGTTCAACGTAATTGATAGATTTTTTGCTGTACTTTTTAACAATTGGACCGGTAAACTTGCTGTTGTTAACAGATATGTAGCTATCTAAAATTGTGGATTGGGCTTTGAACTTAATATCATCATATTGTAGTCTTTGTGTATTATTTTTGTCAGAGACATCGGCTCTTCTACTCATCGTATATATTGAGGATGTACCGTATTATGCTGTTTATAAGTCTAGTTATTGATTGGTATATAATTGATTAGCAATGCAAGTAATTATATTTGAATGGAAAATTATCAAATAAACCATATCAAAAAGATTTTTGTAAGTGCACATTGTATGCATATTTGTCGTTATCTTCGTTTAGATGACGCCACTTTTTATATCAAGTGTTTTTAGCCGTTTGGGTTTTACCTTTATTTTTTTTTTTTTTGGTACGAAATTAAGGGGTCCGTTAACTTTAAAGGAAAATATACTCTCTATATTAAATGGATGGGGTACTCACCTTATGATGAATGATTGTTAGCCAGTTGCTTAGTATAGCTAGCATTACTAACAAAAAAAATTTAGCAATAGAAATAGCGTTTGCCTAATAAACAAAAAAGAAGGAAATCTTTGTCACCAAAGGAAAGTTCAAGCAAACTAACTTGGGTATAAAATGTATTCAAAATTACTTCATTTTTCTAGGTTCTATCGGAGATAAACATTTATAGTTTAGGTATATCGGACATTAAACTTCTCAAAGGCAAAAAAAAAAAAAATAAGAAAGACTCTTCGTGTTTTTTCTTTTTAATATTTTATATATTCCAAGTTTGTTTGGTTAAATTATTAAACATCTGTAACAGACTTAAATGCCTATAAACAATATAAACATATACTCATAAACCCGTAGAGAAAATCACATATCGAAGAAACTACAGTTTAAGACCATATATAAATAGCTAACTTAATTAACAATAATTTCTTTGTGTCAAAATGTCATCCATTAATAATGTTAAGACTACGGATGCTTTATCCAATATAAACGTATTACCATCGATATCTAAGTTTATTTTAAGCGATGACTGCGAAAACAATAAATTGATACATAATTACAACTTGCTTGTAGAAAAGGAACTGGAATTAGATACTGTTATTAGCAAAAAAACCATAGACCTAGTCAACAACAGTGTTGACATAATCAATGAGAAAATTGCTGAAGCTACAAAATCTACCCTAAGAATATTTGTTAGTAACACTGCTGAGAACCAACCGTGGCAACAGGGTGAAAGCATTGATATTAATGTCAAGCCTAGTTGGAAGTTGAGGATAGAAGGCAAGATATTAGGTAATGATGACTTTCTTTTTTCAGATATGATCAAACATATATCCATATCTTTTGTAGACTTTGATCCTTCCTCTTTGAAAGTGGACGAAGATGATCTTTCCCCTGAGATCACATGGAACCACATTGATAACCATACAGTAAAATTCAACGGGCTGGATATAAAGAGATTTGGAGTTCAAAACCGAAAGGTTAGAATCTCTATTGAATTGAAAAATGTTAAGCCATCCGAATTTATTAGCCACATAGTTGAACTGAACAAGAAAAACGGTATTTTCAAAACTTACGGAACTACGCAGGATTTAATAAATTTGATTGTTGAACATGTTCTCTCCCATGACCTAATTGATCATGCTACAGGCCTCATCAATTTGGAAAAGGATGCTAATTTATATGCCATTGTTAATAAGAACATAAGCACAGATGACAAGCCTATTACTGAAATTTCTCTACAAGAATTACTCCAAACATCCATCAAAGAGTGTATAGAGCCATTGAGGCCATTGGTATTTGATTATGAAATAAGAGTTGACAAAGAAAGTACATTTGGTGAAAACTGTTATGATATCAAAGTTCAAAACCCAATGGAACAACCTCAGTTACAACAACAAAAGCTGGCTGATTTGAAAAAGGCTGAACATTCTCAATACCTATTGCAGTTGGAAGCACTGGACAAGGAAATTAATGAATTGAATGCAAAGAACAGCAAGATTCTTTCTGAGTTGAACACTAGGTTGATACCAAAATACAACTTCTATCATGAGCTGTCATCACAGAAAAACCCTGTAGAGTTTTTGTCCCAATACATAGAACAGCAGGCAAAAATCAATAAGGAAATAATATCTCAAGATAATGGTTACATGGAAGATCTGGTCAGAAGAAGTGACTACTATGTAGACAATGAAGATCAACTAAGAGAGCAAATCTCTCTGTTATTACAGAACAGAGATTTCTAGTTTTTGACTTATATATTTCTCATCATAATGATGATAACGTTTTTAACTAGTTAATTTTCAAAGAGAAAAAGGCAAACTATATTTCGGAGCGGTCTTTCAATGATCATGGTTAACACATTTCCACAAATAAACATATTTTCAAAGCGCTCATGAAAAATTTTTTATCCCAAAAAAAAATAAAAATCATTAGCAAAATGAGACTTCTTAGAGGGGGGAAAAAAAAGGCCAATTACAATGACAATCAGTCATCCTTAGTCAAAATTTCAAACTATTTTCAAATTTATTTGTTTTTCTTTAGTAAACAAATTAAAAAGGTTTATGCTTCATTACATTTATTTCATATGAAAAAACAAAGTAAAAACCAAAATATATTCATCACTAACATATGTCTGCAACTAAACCTACTTACAGATCAACAAGATCTAGCAATACTAATGAAAACATCTCTTTCGAATCTGCCATCATGAAAGGGTTGGCCAAGGATGGTGGTCTTTTCATTCCTTCTTACATTCCAACCATATCTCAACAACAATTAGATGTATGGTCTAAATTATCTTTTAATGAATTAGCATATGAAATCATGAGCTTATACATCTCTGAAGATGATATTCCATCTGAAAGCTTGAAAGAAATCATCAAGAGATCATACTCAACTTTCAGATCTGATGAGGTTACACCCTTGGCTAAAAATGTTGAAAAGAATATCCACGTATTGGAATTGTTCCATGGTCCAACTTATGCTTTCAAGGATGTTGCCTTGCAATTTGTTGGTAATTTATTTGAATACTTCTTGAACAAGCACAACACTGCCAACCCAGAAAATGTCAAACAATTAACCATCGTTGGGGCTACATCTGGTGACACCGGATCTGCTGCCATCTATGGTTTAAGAGGTAAGGAAAATATCAAAGTGTTCATTCTTTACCCAAACGGAAGAATCTCCAAAATCCAAGAAGAACAAATGACCACCATTCAAGACAAAAATGTTCAAACTCTAAGTGTCACTGGTACCTTTGATAATTGTCAAAACATTGTCAAGGAAATCTTTGGAGATGAAGAGTTCAACCAAAAGTACAACTTGGGTGCTGTCAACAGCATCAACTGGGCCAGAATCTTAGCTCAAATCACATACTACTTCTACTCCTTCTTCAAAATCAACAATGAGCAAGAGGATGCCAAGGTCAAGTTTGTTGTTCCCTCTGGTAATTTTGGTGACATCCTTGCTGGGTTCTTTGCTGCCAAGATGGGTATGCCTGTTGAAAAGTTGGTCATTGCCACCAATGAAAATGACATTTTGGACAGATTCTTGAAATCTAAAAACGGTGAGTACGCCTCCTCCAACGATGTCAAGGCCACCCTATCTCCAGCCATGGACATCTTAATATCCTCCAACTTTGAAAGATTGTTGTGGTTTTTAGCCTATGAACAACTATCTGGCAATGATGCTGACAAGGCCGGATCCATCTTGAACGACTGGTTCAAGGAGCTTAAGACCAATGGCAAGTTTGAAGCAGGTTCTTCTGTTGTAAAAGCTGCTTCCATTTTGTTTGATTCTGAATCAGTCCAAGATTTAGAAATCCTACAAACAATTGGCAAGGTGTATGAAAACTCTGAAAACCCATCCAAATACATTATAGACCCACACACTGCTGTTGGTATGAAGGCCACCTACAACCAACTTGAAAAAGATGGCAGTGATGCTGGCTTCCAATACATCTGTTTGTCAACTGCCCACCCTGCTAAGTTTGCCGATGCTGTCAATAAAAGCTTAGAATCATTCAAGGAGTACTCTTTCGACAAGGATGTGTTGCCTGATGAGCTGAGAAAACTGTCATCTCTGCCAAAGAAGATAAAGTTGGTTTCTAGAGCTGATTTGAAACTTGTCAAGAAGGTTATTGATGAAGAAGTTGTTGCAATGGACCAATGAATATATACTAAACTGAATGGATATTATATACATTAGCACCTTTATTATATTTTCAAATTGAAGAGTTTTTTTTTGAGGCACACGGAGACACTTGGTTTGGATGAGCTCAATTATCATTGTTATGATATACACTATTATTTTGAGTTTCGAAAAAAAAAAAAGTTAGAGAAACAAAGCTAACAAAAAAAAAAGTAGAAGTAAGTCTCCAATTTATTAATTTATTTATTAAATTGGACGAAACATTCAAATATCGATAAAAATGGAATAATAAATAAAAAAATAAATGAATATTTCTCAATTATAAGCCAAAAATGGTCACGTGCTTTTAGCATTTTTATCCTTATTGTGAAAAAATTTGACAAAAAAATTATTACCAGGGCGTGTGGCGTAGTTGGTAGCGCGCTCCCTTAGCATGGGAGAGGTCTTGGGTTCGACTCCCAACTCGTCCAGTAATAGTTTTGTTTTATTTTACACACACTTCGGGCGTGTGGCGTAGTTGGTAGCGCGCTCCCTTAGCATGGGAGAGGTCTTGGGTTCGACTCCCAACTCGTCCATATTTTTGCTTTTTTTGAATCAATTGATTAAACTTTTTAATTTTGTTTATAATGGTTGAAAGAAAACGCGTAGTAGAAAGTCATTACCTATTAGAACAGCATTAATATTTAATGACTGTATTGTTAATTTTCGTTATTTCGAACCTCTTTTTTTCAGCGTAAAGAGAATATATTTTTTGAATTTGAGCACATGAATATAGTTATCAAGAAATCCATAAACTGAAGCTCAACTTCAAGGAAATGAATCATTAAGTTTTTATATATAACACTACTGTAGCTTCATAAAAGTACGGTATGTATTTACCTTTTCGTGTTATTATTACACATCTATCAATAAAGAATGTGCTTAATCCTATTTCGTTTACTACATGAAAAAAAAATATTAACTAGATAAGTACCGTTGATATAAATGACAATGATAGATCAATTTAAAAGCAGTATTACATTGCGTTTCATCGTTGACAAACAAAAATCTAGCTGTTATATATTTAAGTATTAGATTTTATAATTTTTTAGTACTGATAACATACATTGCTATTGATTCTATACAATTAGCTGCTAAATGTTATTTAGTTAAATCGAGATGTGTCATTATTATATATAACCGAAAAAACATGATGATAAACTCGAAGATGGTGATAAATTGATATGATCAAATGGTCAATTCAATATATTTCTCCTAATATAAATCCTATCTTTTAGCAGTATCTTTCATGCTTTTGTTGGGTAGAAATAATCGAGTTGCTTTTAAAGCTGGGTTATATAGGAATTGGAATCATAACCAATACCACAAAGATTAAGAAGAGAAAAGCCTAATTAATATCATATAGATATATTCTAGTTGCATGCTTTTTCGCTTTGATGATTGAGATGTATTATAAATTGAAATATATAAAGAATGCTTGATACAACAAAAGGACTCTTTTTAAAAAAGAAGATTTCTTAATATTTTTAGACATTATTTCAAGCAATGGAAGTTATGCTGCCAAGGTTAAAGCAGTAGGATATACGTAGTGCAATTATTAATATAGAAGCAGCGTTTTTTATAGAAAAATGAAATTTAAATAATCCAAACTCTGACTAAAATGAAATGGAGGTATCTCTGATTTTATAGTTTTAAAACTTTTTTTAGTTCTTAGAAAAAAAATAATAAATTATCTAACTCACAGTGTCAAATCAACATTGGCTCTCAGACTACAAACATGTACAGTCTCAATCAAGATATTATCAAATAATTGTTGTAATTATAAATTTTAAAGTAGAAACATGTTTCACGAAAAATCCGACCTT